>PVIC010037185.1:0-18247 GCA_004025085.1 Thryonomys swinderianus
AGTTGTAGGAACTGTTTAATTTCTTCTTTAATTTCTTTTGTGGCCCATTGGTTGGTTAACAGAGTGTTGTTCAATTTCCATGTGTTTTTGAGGATCTTGGAATTTCTTCTGCTATTCAGCTCCAGTTTCAAGGCACTGTGGCCTGATAGTATGCAGGGGATAACTTCGATTCCTTTGCATCTGCTTAAGCTTGTTTTATGGATTAGAATGTGATCTATTTTGGAGAATGATCCATGAGCAGCTGAGAAGGTATATCCTCGTTTTGAAGGGTGTAAAATTCTGTAGGTATCTAATAAGTCTATTTGCTCCAAAGTTTGGTTTACCTCAAGTATTTCCTTACTGATTCTTTGTCCAGTTGATCTGTCAATTTGTGACAATGGAATATTAAAATCCCCTATTACTATTGTATTCATGGATAACTGGCTTTTCAGGTCCAGTTATGTTTGTTTTATATAGTTGGATGCATTTGAGTTTGGTGCATAAATATTTATGATTGTTACTTCTCCCTCTTGGATAGTTCCCTCTACGAGAATATAGTGACCTTCTTTATCTCTTTTAATCAGTTTGGGTTTGAAATCTATTTTATCTGCAAACAAGATAGCCACTCCTGCTTTTTTGCACTTTCCTGTGGCATGGAGGATTGTTTTCCAACCTTTTATTTTCAGCCTATGGGTTTCCTTCTGAATTGGGTGTGTGTTCTGTATGCAGCAGATTGTAGAATCTTGCTTCTTGATCCAATATGCTAGTCTGTGTCTTTTAATTGGCCCATTGCAGCTATTGACATTAAGAATTATGAATGATATGGTCATATTCAGAGCTGCCATGTTTCCCTGTTCTTGGTTCTATTCTTCTTTGCTTTTCCCCTTTTCTATTTAGTTTGTTTTCCCCAATGAATCCACTCTCTTGGGTCTCATGGGTATGGAGTTTTCTGCGTTTTTTCCCAAGATGTTCTTTAGGATGTTTTGGAGTGCAGGTTTCGTGCTTGTGAAGTTTTTCAGGTGTTCTTTATCATGGAAGTATCTTATTTCCGTGTCTATTCTGAAAGATAGTTTTGCAGGATACAACACTCTAGGTTGGTGGTTGTTTTCCTGCAATGCTTGAAATACTTCCCTCCAGGCTCTTCTTGCACTGAGTGTTTGTGTTGAAAATTGTGCTGTGATCCTACTGGACTTCCCTTTGTAGGTGATTTTCTTCCTTTCTCTCACTGCTTTATTTCATTCTTTTGTTGTCCATCTGGAACCTTGATAATTATGTGTCTAGGTGTAGATATTTTTTTGTCACTGTGTTTAGGAGTCCGATAGGCCTCATTTATCTGTATGTCTATTTCTTTTCCTGTGAAGTTTTCTGTTGCTATCTCTGACAATAGCTTTTTTATGTCTTTTACACTGTCTCCTCCTTCCTCAGTGACTCCAATCAGTCTTATATTATTTTTCTTTGAGTCATCTAGAAGCTCTTGAATTGATTTCTCATGGTCTCTTGCTCTTTTCCATAGATTATACCTTTCCTGCTCGTTGGCTGCTATGCTGTCCTCTAGGTCTGACATTCGGTTCTCTACTTCATTCAACCTACTGCGTAAGCTTTCGTTCTCCTTCCTCATTCCCTGGAGCTCTGCTTGAAGGTGTTTAAAAGGTTCCATTGCTTCTTCTATTTTGGATTCTATCATCTCGCTGACCTCTTTTTTAATGATGTCTTTCACTGTGGACAGTATCTCTGTTTTGATCTCAGAGATGAGTTCTGATTTCCATTTTACTAGTTCCGCTTTAGTTTCCATCTCCAAGAGTCCTGGTGTTTGAGTTTCAGTTTGCCCTATTTCCCTTTTCTCTCAGTTTCCTGTGTTGGTGATCTTTGTGTCTGTTTTTTTTTGTGTGTATTTTCGCATTTCTACTCTTTTGTTGTTATTAATGCTCTTCTTTGACTGATGACAGGGCAATGTTTGTTGCAGGTCTCTTTCTATTATCTGGAGCCATTTGGAAGTAGCACTTTCCTGGGGGGTCCTCCTCGAACCTGTAATGACCCTTGAGAGTTCTCACTTCTGACATATCATGTGAGGAATTTGAGCAGAGCAATCACATCATGTTTGTTACCATAATACAATAAATGCCAATATCATTGTTAAACACGTAAATAAGATAAAAGTTTTGTTAAATTTAATTCTGGGGACTTTGAGCTTATGAGTTACCTCTACGTCTATATGCCAGAATTTGGAATTAATCAGCAATGTGTATACAACATACAGATCATAAATGTAGCCCCCAAACCCTTTGGAGATAAAAGATCACTGGGGAATCAGGGAGATAGGGAGACAGGAGGAGAATGAAATAGGGTTAGCAGATTTAGGAAGATCACCTATACCCTAGAACCTCATATATGCCAGTGAGTACTACAGGATAAAAGGGCCTATGTACCACAGAACCAACTGTATGCTGTAAGACCATTGGAGGCCTTGCACACCTTCTTATAATAGTACAGAAGAGATAGGGCAGCCTAAGAATCTTTTACGTCTGGGTATTGCTTCTGACAGCAAGATAGGAGAGGGTGTGGGGATAAGAGGTGAATAGAGGGATCTAGGAGTAGATGGCAAAATAGAAGCTAGATTCCCCCCCCTCCTTTTTTTTTTTTTTAATCTTGCCTGGTCTCTCAGTGCGGCTCCAGGAGCAAGCATCCTGTGGAGGGATGCAGGAGATGGCTCAGGCTCCTCTAGGACCTGGTTCCTCACAACGCAGCTCCGGGGTGGGGTTGGGACTAGGCGGAGTCCCTCAACCCTCTGTGGTGCAGCTGGCGCCCAGGGTCCGTACCTGACTCCTCACTGCACAGCTCCAGGATACAGTGGGCCGGTGGGCGGCCTTCAGTGTGCTGGAAACAGATGGTGCCCTGCAGCCGAGTCCGCGGGCTGCTCCCAGGATAGTGTGGGCCAGTGGGCGGCCTTCAGACCACTGGAAACGGATATTGCCCTGCAGCTGAGTCCGCGGGCCACTCCCTGCCCGGTAGCCAAGTCCATGTGCCGCTCCCAGGATAGAGTGGGCCTGTGGGCCTCCATTATACATTTTAACAGACCACAATAGTAAGTTGCAAAGCAGAATGTAGGGTGCAATTGTGTATATTTTCCCCTAATTTTAATTTTAAACCAATTATAGAGTTAGAGAAAAATTAGGAAGATAGTACAGAGAGTTCCTAAATAACCCTATAACTTCTCTTATACATTTACATTACTAAGTATGTTTCTGTAGCACTTTGATAATTTTTTTAAACATACAGACATTTGGAATTGGATTGTTTGGATGATACTGGCCTTAGATACAACATTAATAATGAATGAAAGAGATCTATTGTATGGGGTAGTGACTACAGGAAGTTACAATTTTTTTTAACTTATGGTGTTTTATTATTAACTTTTCTACTTTTTTCTATTTGATCTATCTTTTACTATGTCAGGTTTTCCAAAAGCTGTTGCTTAACATTAAGGTGTTCATCTCCTAATAGTTATTGTATACATCTTCATCTACCACTGAACTTTATCTGTGATCCATGAGTGTTGTTTGCTCCTTTAGTGGTGGTTGTTTTCATGAAAACAGCAGTAGCACTGATCTTTGAATAATACCTTTCTACTACATTACAAAATAATTCTGACTTGATGAGATATAGATGCGTGGAGTAACAGTAGTCCATAAAAAGCTTTCTATTGATTCTTTTGTTTGGTTATTACTTTTTAGAATTATTAGTCTGAAAGAGCCAAACTTGGTGATTAGTCTGTATTGCTGTGTGTGTGTGTTTTCTCATAGTTCTTTATGCTCTTATTAAAATATTTCTCATAGATGTACCCAGTGTTCAGTCTCTAAATCTTATATGTAGATTTGATGTACATATTTTAAAAATGCTTGGTTCTCTTTCACTGTTTTATTTTATTAAACCTATATATTTCACAGAGTAACTATCTTTACCAGCTAAATTATCTGTTTCATGCTCTGTGACTGCTTCTCTGTGACTGCTTACCCCAAGCCTGGGCTAAGCAGCTGAAAAGACAGCTGGTCCCTCATCATCAAGAGCCCACAGAGAGCTCAGATGTGTCTGTATTCCTCTGAAGTGAAGTGTATAAAACTGAATATTTAAAATACAAAATTGAAGCTTACAGTGGAAGTATTTCATTTCCTGGTGATGAACTATTAATGAAATCCATTTAGCAGTGAAAAGAAAAGCACTATAGCTGCCTTGAAAACAAAGAGGCTAAACCTGTGCATCTCAGCACAAGTGGGTACCTGTTTTTGCTGTAATGAATTGTGTTATAGTTAGTTTCAGTTATGACACTCACTGAGAACTCTTCATTGTCATGATTTTGTTCTGAAATAATAAAATGAGAGTGTGATAGGCTGCATCATACCAGTGAGAAACCCAATGACTGGTTGTGTGTGTGTTGGTATCTTTGACCCAGATTGAGATAGTGAGCTGCAGAGTCAGGACACAGACTCTGGTGGGGATGATTTCAGAGAACCACTTCCATCTTTATTGAACAAGAGCATAGCTATATACAGGCAATTGGGGATGAATATAGGGAAAAGCCTTACTTATAACCCATCTATTGGCTGAGCCCTGAAGAGTTAGGACATGGGGGTAAACAGCAGGCAATCAGGTCCTGACCAATTAGGGGCTCTACACACCAAGGCAGGCATTGTATGAAACACCCTAATGACATCCTATAGTGAGCTACAGGATTCAGGTGCACATACCCTGTTTAGCCAGACTTCAACATCACCTGCAAATGACTAGCTGTAAAGGATGAGAGGGGTGAACTGAAGATTGTTGGGTATGTGCAGGCAGAAAAAGCAAGGCTGGTGTGGGAGACATGTCTATTGTATTGTTGGTGGCTCGATTATACCTAAAATACCATAAGCAGCGGTCAATAAAAAGTAAATATGCCACAACCGAGGCACCACATCAGTCCTGATGAAGAAGGGTAGTAGTTTCAAAACCGTAATGCTTTCTGTGTGGCTGCTGTAGCACTGATCATCTTGGCTGAAGTTCATGATCATGCAAGGATAATGCTTTTCTGTTCAGAGAACTGCAGCAATAATAACTTAGGAAAAGAATCATCCTGAGCTAAGTAGTTCATAAACATCTGCATTTGTTTGTTTGTTTGTTGTTGTTGTTGTTGTTTGGTGATACCAGGGGTTGAACTCCAGCCTTGTGCTTTCAAGTTGGTGTGGTATAACTTCAGCTAAATCCCCGGCCCAATCTTCATGTTGATTGTAAACTTTGCGGAATGTATTTTTAAAACAAGAAAGACAAAGAAATCCTAATGAAACAAAGAAATCGTGTTCAAAACCTTGGGGGAGGGGTTGTTTTCTTTTGAAATCTTTCAAATATGACTGCTAAGAATTACTTTACATCTTTCATTTAAAATGTAGAAATTTATGTGGCTTCATCTTCCTAGGACTTCTAGATAAGAGAATTTAGGTTGAATAAATCTTAGAATTCTCAGTTGCCAAATAATATTTAAAGACTACACATTGAGCAATGTTAGTATAAGGTATAAGCTGACAACTTCAATTCTAAAGATCTTTCCCTTTAAAAAGTTTGGTAAAATTATACTTTAATTCTTCTCACTTTCTGAAGTTTGTAATGATATACTGGAAACTCTTTTTAACAATGTGCCATATGAAGCTTAACAGTGATTATCACTTTAATATGTATTCATTGACCTGATTTAAAGAGAGATGGTATTTCATATTTCTTTTCTCTATAACTGCACAACACTTTTATACTTTTGACACTTTCCACTGGATGTAATGTTTATATTATCTGAGAATTTGATGTTTTATTATATTTCAATATATAATAAATATATAGTGAAAATATTCATGTAGACTTCCATAGCTAGTTTTGAGTTTAGATATAAATTTTGAGTTGAGTATTCATTTATAGTAAATGATATCAATTCAAAAATCCATTTGTTAGCAATTCTCAGTATTTTTCATCTCATTAACCTTTACAAGCTTAAAAATACTAAGGATGCCAAAGCCCTTTTGTTCATATGAGTTGTATCTATATGTTGTAATGAAATTAATATTGGGATTTTAAATAATTTATTATTATGGAAATAATGATGCCTTTTCATTAATATCACCATTTATCCATTGGAAATGGCTCTAAGTACTGGGAAGTTGTCATGATAATATTGGCAGGTGAAACCTTCAAACTTTTAGTTTTTTGTATTTTATTATTGTTTTATTTCAAAAGTCAAGTTCTGGGCCAGAGATTTAGCTCAGTGGTTCCTGTGCTTGCCTAACAAGTGCAAGGTTCCTGATTTGATCCCCAGTAACTACATACAACAAATAACTAAACAATGGGTGTGGTGACTCACACCCACCAGCAATCAGTACCACATACCACAGTGCCAGGTGTGGTGGCTCACACCTGTCATCCCAGCACTCACGTGGCAGAGGCAGGAGGATTGTTGAGTTCAGGGTTTCTCTGAGCTACAAAGTGAGACTCTGAAAAAAAAGTTCTATTTATTTTCAACAATAACATATTCGTCAAAAATATATAACACTAGACTATCAAACATTCTTTCAGCTAAAGTAATGTTCCATTTGAAAAGCTGCAAGTTCATTTAAAAATACAAATAACTGAACAATGGCTTTGTCATGGAAAAGCTTGGAAACTTTGATATCCAGCAGAAGTGTTTTAGGTCCACTTCCTGTTTCATCAAGTGAACAATTTAAAATATGTATTCAATGCATTAAATTACATAAAGAAAACATCTAATATCTTTCCTGTTTCCTCAAAATGTCCTTAAGTTAAACTGTTTTTTTTTTTGTTCTTTCATGAGAAGGTATGTGGTGCACATTTTGTGTGGTGTGGTTTTACTGGGATAGTATAGCTGTGAAAGGTTTTATTCGGAAAGAACATTTTGGTGCAGCTCTTTATTTGTGCTAAGCAACCAACACTCTCTTTCTTCATTGCTTTGAAATACCATTGCAAATGTGAGCACAGAACAAGGAGCAAATAACTTATTGCCATTATGCTATTATTATTAAAATAAATTTGACCCTAAAGTTTCCTGAAAAGAGTAATTGGATACTCATGAGTGTTTGTGTAACACTGAAAATTCATTCAGTACATTATCATTATCAGTACAGTATCATTATCATTATAAGCCTGGTAACTATCACATAAAATCTGCTTGATTTTTATACATTTACTACATTGCTCTAAAAATTTTGTCTGAAATTTTAAGTTACACATTTCTAAAAATTTAATTACTAAGGGCTTTTCTTCTAATCCCTTATATGTGCTCCAAATGATAGTTGATAAAAATAAAATATAAAGTTTATTCAAATGTGATCTTTTCTGATCTTTAGTACTATAACAATTTGCTTTCCCAGAACTTTACTTTTCAGGTATAATTTACAAGTAATAAGAAACATATGTCATAGTTTGACAAATTTAGACTTCTGTATAACTGCCACCATAATCAACATATTAAGTGTTTTTACTATTTCAGAAAGATGTTGTACACACCTGATTCCTAGCCCAGACAATCAATTCTTTGATTTATTTTATCATAGATTAAATTTTGCTGTTGTCAAATTTCAAATGAATGGTGTTGTGGATAACCCCAAATGATTTTAAGAGTTGTTTACATTATTGGATATCAGTACTTGTTTTCTTTGTAAGGCTGGGTGATAATCTTTTATGAAAATTATGTCATGGATCTATCTTTACAGTGATTCACAAATATTTTAATACATTCAATTTTTTACCTACCACATATAAACTGCAAAAAAGAATTGATGTATAAGATTTAAATATTTTAAATTATCCCAGCAAACAATCTAAGCCCAGCATTGCTAGGTAGTGTTGTAAATGTGTGCCTGACCTTATAAGAAATTGCCAATGAGCCCTCCTATGGGCATCCTGGAGTCTGAAATCACTCAGGAGCAGAAACTGAGCAGTGCCCAAGCGAAGATGAGAGGGACCCATTCGGGACCCGCAAGAAGTCAAGCAGGTCCTAGATGGAACTGGAACCGAACACTCAGTAGAAGAGATGCCTGGGACATAAGCTGTAGAGCACAGAAGGGCCACCATCCTGAACTCACGAAGATGGCGCAGTGGTGACCAGTAAAGAAAGGGCTTCTCTGAGGCTCACTGAGAATTGAAACTCACAGGCAGAGTGAAGAGAGTCACTGTAATAAAGACACAGTGGACCACAGAGGTTGTTGAGTTATTGGGGTCAACACATCCTACCAAGAGCCCAGATTTGCTGCAGGAGAAGGAAACTCAAACCTGTAGTGGAACTATGCAGTCAACCCTGCAGGAGAACACAAGCTCAATTCCAGCCTCGTAAGCAAGAAAACACCCATGGACGACTGCTGACTCACTGAGAGTAACTGACTCTGATCTATAAACTGACCACGTTGTTTACCAGTAATAGCACAGACATGCCTTGAAGGGAACATTTTGTTTTCCAATTCTTTTTTCTTCACTTCTTTTCATTCTTGTCACTGCTTTTGTCCTGTTTTGAATTTTTTCAGTTCTTATTTTTATAGTAGAATAAATGTTTTCTAGTTTTCCTGTTGTTTGTTCTGTTTTTGATTTTCTTTCTTCTCTTTTCCTTCTGTTCACCAGTTTTTCTTATCTGCATGATTTTTTTTTATATTCTCCAGCCTTACTTCCAAACTTTCCATCTCCTATTTCTCTATTTCCCCTCCTAACTCTTTCTAAGACTTTTTCCCAAAGGGGGAAATTTGCTATACTGAAAGGTTTATTTACTGAAAATATATTTCTGGTTGTTTTTAGCTTTTGATATATAACCACAAGTCTGGTTCATGTGGTTAAACATGACAGATTAATAGTTTCTCAGTTTGTCATTTTCTAGGCTGTATTTAATGCCACTGGTTATGTTGATTGTATTACTTTGGCCAAGGCGATGTGATTGTTTTAAGCAGCTGTTCTTCCTAGTATACCAAGACAGATTTCCAAGGGTCATTGCAGACTAAAATCACAAAGGCCAGCTATCTCTGGAAAACATCTCAGAAAAGATGTTATTCACTAAGGATTCTAAATACAAGGAATAAAAATATTTTCAAAAAGTCTTATACAAGCATCAACCCAGTGATTAAACCAAAGCATCAACAACAACACATAAAAATGAGAAGACACATAAAGAAAAATGCAAACCCAGACTTTCAACTCACCAAAGGCAAATCCAGTGGCAAAAAGGTGAAACAATCCAAAAGTCAATCACCTTGACTCTCTGAACTGGTGATGAGGTAAATAATAAAACAGATGAAATAGTAATAAAACAGACTCTAGAAAAAATTAACTTTGAAGTAATATTTCAGATAACAGAGATGGTGACCAAAATGAAAGACATGTTTAGTAACTCTAGAGCAGACAGAGATAAATAGAGGAGCTGAGGAAAATGATGGAAATGAAGAATACAAAGCATAGAAGAGAAATGGAAAACATGAAACACATCCAGGCAGATTTTCAAAAGATTAAAAAGTCCATTAAAAAGTTTCCACAGCAGAATAAGTGAATGCGAGGACAGAATTTCATATAAAAATGATAGGATCGCAGTTAGTCAGTGTGAAAAAAAAAGATTTCTTTCAAATAGCAAGGGGCCAAGAGAAATCAGCCCAACATCTATTAGTTGATGCAAAAAAGCATAACCTAAGACTGATTGAAGTTAATGAAGGATAGCACAAAAGACATAAATGAACTACTCATGGAAGTAATTGCAGAAAATCCCCCCCCCCAAAAAAGGAAAGAATTTGACATAAAGATAACTAAGGCAGATAGAACTTCAAGCTATGATTTAAAAAAAAAACTACATCTAGGCAAATAATAGTCATTTTAGAGAAAAAGAAACAAATCACCTAAAAAGGAAAGCCCATCAGAATACAGACTTTGCAGAAAAATCAAGTCAAGGAGAGGCTGGAGTAAAGTACTTCAGGGTTTAAAAGAAAACAACCTCCAACCTTGGTTGATGTATCCTGCAAAACCATCTTTCCAAATTGATGGAGAAATAAAATACTTTCATAACAAAGAACATTTTAGGAACTTCATAAATATTAAACCAGCATTCCAAAAATTTCCAAGCAATATCCTAGAAAAGGACAATGAGGATTATGACTCCATGAACTCCAATAAAAAGAATCCATCAGGCAAGGCAAGAAACAGAAGGGAAATGGAGGTGTGGGGACCAACACAGCAAAATATCATGACAAGGTTAAGTCAATACATATCAATTATAACCATCAATTTATATATATATAAATATATATATATATATATATATATATATATATATATATATATATATATATATATATATATATATATATATATATATATATATATATATATATATATATATATATATATATATATATATATATATATTTGCAGTACCAGAGATTGAACTCACAGCCTTGTACTTTCAAGGCAGGTGCAGTGTCACTGAGCTAAATCCCTGGCCCTACTGAAAATGTTAATGATCTCAACTCACCAATCAAAAGAAATGGACTTACAGAATGGATTAGGAAGTGAGATCCAACAATACACAAGAAACGCACTTAGTTAAAAAAAATAAATCAATTTGGGCCTGAGATTTAGCTCAGTGGTTCTAGTGCCTGTCTGGCAAGGGTCAGGTCCCTAGTTCAATAACCATATACAATAATACCGGGCATGGTGACTCATACCCACCAGCAATTAGGACCACACACCACAATGCTGGGCATGGTGGCTCACACCTGTAATCCTTGGGAGGCAGAGGCAGGAGAATTGCTGAGTTCGAGGCTCTCCTGAGCTACATAGTGAGCTCAGGTCCAGCCTGAACTACAAAGTGAGACCCTGTCTCAAAAAAAAAAATAATAATACTAAAAGATCTGAAGAAATAAATTTTGCTACATCTAGAACTCTGAATCATCAGAGCCTCTTTCCATTTAGCATATTTGTCACTTCATTTTCTGATTGCGCTATTGTTTTTCTTTCTGTGAGAAGTCATTCTCACTATAATTATTATCTAGTTCAAGTGTTAAATGAACACTTGAGCCTCTTTTCTCCAGCTGCTTTTAAGGATATCTGCGTTTTGTTCTGTTGATTTTCAGAACTTGACTATCTTTTAAATAGAAGTTTTTGTTTTCTTGCTCTTTATTGAGTTTTGTTTTATGTACCTGGCACTTTTCCTGTTTGTGGTTTGCTTTGTATGTCTACATCAATTTTTTCCCAGCAAATTGATAAAATATTTGACATCTTCCACTTTCACTTTCATTTTCATTGTCCTTTGTTTTGAAGGTCACAAATCGACATTAGCTTAGATTTGTGACAAATCGACATTAGACTAGATTACAGTTTTCTATAGGTGCCAGACCTATTCATTTTTTCTTTTAATCTACATTTTTAGATTAAACACTTTCTATTTTTGTGTTTTCAAGTGTACTGACCTCTTTACTACCCTCAATATGCTGTTAATAATGTACAGTAAATTTTAAATGTTTGTAGTTTTATTAATATTATTTTTGTTTCTCTGTTGAGATTTATTATTTGTTCACTCACTAGAAAGGTCATTTCAATTTCCTTTATATGAGTGGCTGTTCCCTTTGTAGGTCAAACATTTCTGATCATTTAATCATATTAAACTATTTTTAGTACATACTGAGTATTAAATAGTCTGGATTCTTTTAATTTTCTCTATTTTTAGCTAATCAGTTATTAGCTGATTATCTTGATTTTTTGTAAGCTTGCAGTTAGATCTCATTAGGACAAATATGTGAAAAGTTTAAACTATTTACTGAGACATTCTCTCCTACTGGAACTCAAATTCCAAAGTTTCTCTCCTTGTGACTTTTTTCCTGGTTACTTTTTGTTCCTTTTCAAGAGTGGACTTTTACACAGTTGGATGCCCAAATGTGTTAACAAGGTCATTCTACCCTGACTGGGTTCAAACAAACTGCATCATCTCTCAGCACAATTTAAACAGTAGTATCTCTAGTCCCTTCTTCTTTAGTGGCCAATCTCTGGTATCTCTTTGAGTTTTCTCTGCTTAGCTTCTAGATATTCCAGTAATGCACACTGAATTCTCTGTAGAGATTTTTCTTTTCTATACATCTGTCTGTCCAGATTCACAGCAAATCTATAGTCTGATTTCTGTAAGGTCAGAAGGTGCAGTGATTATGTTTGTTTGTTTGTTTGTTTGTTTCTAGCTCCCTGTACTGAAGTCAGAGTCATCCACAAACAGAACTATGCATTCAACCTGGCATTTGCTTGGTTACTTTTAAATAAGGTATTACACTCTTGCTGTTTGAATTGTTCAAAGTCTGTATACTGTTGCCACATATGATTTACCTGTTTTATAAAATTATAGCACTGGGACTAGTCTAGTACAATTATTTCATCATGATATAGTGAGAAATACCTTGCATCCCTTTTTTGTGCTTTTAGAATAATTTCTGAGCAAGTTAAAAATATTAAAGCAGGTTTTAATATTAACTATCTTTCTGTCATCATCAATTAAAATTCAGTTGATATATGTTAAATATTTTTTCAAATTATTAAAACTCACCAGGACAAATATTAGATCTCGGTAAGTTTTAAAATCTTTGGCTCCATGAGAGACCTTTGGGAAAATGAATTAATCATTTTACTGAAAGTTTATCATAACTGATATATTGTAAAACAAGCAAAATGATTAATTTGACTGATTATCTTCTTTTTTTTTTTTTTGAGACAGTGTGTCTTTGTAGTTCAGGTTGACCCTGACCTCACTGTAGAGCCCAGGCAAGTCTTGAACTCAGCAATCCTCCTGCCTCTGCCTCCAGAGTGCTGGAAGGTAATTCCAGCATACCAGTTATGCTGGTGGTATGCAGTAGGTATGAACCACCTCACCTGACACGGTGGGATGTGGTAGTGATTGCTGGTGGGCATGAGTCACCACTACCAGTGTTGTTACCAGGTGGTTACCAGGGATTAAACCAAGGACCTTGTCCTTGCTAAGCAGGCACCAAAACCACTGAGCTAAATCTCCAGTCCAATTTGACTGATTTGATTACTAGTCTCATTTAGTTCTTGAAAAGTGTCCTCTGACACTTCTATTATATACATGGTGCATGCAAGATAACATAGTTTTACTAAGGCTAAATACCTTACCTAAAATTATAGAGCTAATTGATTTTCAGAGTTAACCTAAATACAGTTTTGATATTTCAAAAGTAAATTAACAGGAATTCCACCAGAAATTTATCATAAAATATCACCATAAACTCTTAAAAAGGAAAAATAAAGAAATTGGTGGGCTATTTGAATAATCAAGAATATGGAATTGTAATTCAAACAGATTTATACTACCCAAACACTCTTCAGTTTTAATTCTTGTGAGGCATTGATGAACCATATACTCAATAAAAACAATACAGCTTTTCTTCTACCTTGGCCAAGTTAGAATAAAGGTTCTTAGTTGCCAGAATTAGAAAATTATGAACCAGGATGTAGTAGATGCTTCACAGGTCCTCATTATTATACTGTTATACATAACTTTGAGCCTGTGCTGATGAATATAAGTTCCTATTAATCTCATCATCTCAGAAACTCTGGTATGATATATAAGTTGCCATTGCTTACATATTCCTTCAGTGACTTCAGCTCTTTGTGATATATTACTGTAACAGTGGTTTGCATTTACTCTGTCTGTATTTTTCCCCCAAACAAAAGTATCAGTCATCTGAAAACCACCATAGATCCAAAACCCTTCACATTCAGCACAGCTTGAAACCAACTCATCCATAAATGTATGATTTCTTGAAATAACATTTATTTATTAAAAGCTTTTTTTATAGTGTATTAGATCTATTCTTCAAAAATTACCACAAATATTTCTAATGTGACAGAAATGAAAATAAAGTTTGCTTTTTCACAGTAAAGTTAAATTTGTGTCTCTGGTCAAATACTTCTTGCTAAAGAAATCTTTGCCATACAGACTTCATCTCCTTGGAAAGACATCAGATAGTACACTGAAGGTCTTCTAAGACTGATCTCCACTTAAACAACACTATGGAACTTTAGTTACTGCTCTGTTTACTTCTTGGTTATTTCCAAGACACCTAATTGTCATAGTTGTGTTTTAATGTGATTTTTAACGTTAATGATATTAAATTTAATTTAAAATCATTACATAATCAGTAACAAATTTTTAGATATTCAGTTGCATTTAAAAAATATTTACTTGAAAGATTTCATAGCCAAGGTTTATGTATAATGATTGGAGACACAACATTCTTAGAAGGAGCATAAATACCTGAGATGAAGAGGAGGGAAGCTGGTGGCCCAGCCTATCAGGAACCAAGTTCAAGGTCACTTTTGTCTAATAGTGGGCTCAGAAAAGGGCTTTTGCTTTGGAATTGTTGGCTCAGGACATGGGCCAAACTACAAGTGATCTGGTCCCCAAAATAAGCAAATTGTCACTTCAGTGTAACAGTGTCAAATCCTTGTTTTTGTATAGCTCACATTCTCCTTGAAGAAGAGGAGTAATAAATCAATCAACAATATAAACCATCAGGTGAGGGTGTTCAAGAGGCAGGGGAGAGTAGAAAGAATAAAATGAGTGAGGTCACAGGATACTACATTGTATAGAACCCTCTAGGCCATTTTTGAGGATTTTCTCTTTTACCTTGTGTATAATAGGTAGAACCATTAGTGAATGGAGAGATGAGAAGAACCCCTTATTTTTAAAAACTCAAATGTATTTCTGTATGAAGACAACACTGTGAGTTAGTAAAGTAGAAGCAGAGCCACCACTTCTGATTCTTTTGCAAGAATCTATTTCCACTCAGGCAAAAATAGTGGAAGTGGTAAGAGCCGGTTAGAGTATGGAAACATTTTTTGAGCAAAACCAATACAATTTCCTCCTGAATTCGAGTTGTAAAAGAAAGTGTGAAAATAAAGGGAATGAAAGAAATATGAGATGGTATAAGAGAAGGTGATAAGCCAAATATCCCAACATTTTTAGTTAACAGAACAGTTGGAGTTTACCTTTCTGAACACAGGAAATTTGCACTAGGACCAGGGGTCAAATGGCATTCTAGTGAGAAATTGATGACAGACACAAAAGAAAATATACACAGAATATATATTATATATATATCAATTCATATTTAATACATTTCATAAAATATATATTAAACATTACACATAATATATTCAATATATGCTAATCTTACCCTACACCACTAAAAGTAATACTGGTCAGAGAAGAAAAGACTAATAAAGACTATCACTAGCAAAATTCCAAAATTTAAAAGCAGAAAAAGGTAAGAAGGAGCAAGTAAATGTAGACTAGAAAGAGCAACCAGGAGAACAGGAGAGAACTCAAAAAGAGACCCTCAAATGGAGAAAGCTTTTCAATAAGAGAACAACCCACTAAATTCTGCAAAGAGAGAAAGGAAGATGAAAGCTGAGAAATGGCCATGAAGTTGGTAGGCAGCAGTTGCAGAACTTGACAAGAATCAATGCTGTAATGCAAGTTGGAATGGGGAGAGTTCCAGGGCATATATGAAATAAGAACAATGAAGAAGGAGGATAATAACACTAAATATATGAGATAATTTGAAGATTTCACTGCAACACTGACACAAAAGTGGAACAGTAGCTGTTAAGTGATGTGTGTTCAATGAAGTATTATAGCATGTTGAATCCTTTTGGGGAAAATTGGCACTAGTGAAAAGAGAGAAAACAGAAACACAAGAAAGCTGAGAAAGGATTGGCTCTGGATAGGATCACACATTTCAAAATCCAAGGCAGGGCAGAGTGTGTCAGTGCAGGTGCCAGGGCACTTGGTGTGGATGGGGAAGCAGATGGACATGTTCTAGTAAAGTAAGAAGAGCTGTCTGCAGACTGTGGGGAAATTAAAATGGTGCTGTAGGTTTCATGAGAGAAAGGCAACATGAAGGGCTTATAGAAAAATGTGAAAGCAAAATTTCTACAAGTCTCAAATAGAATTGCACAGCATATTTGGGGGCAAGATTGAATTTAAACTGAGATCTGTCATGACTGACAAAGAAGGCATGCACTGCACATCACGGGAATTAAAGGATTTCTCACTGCTTGTGACTTTCATTATCCCCTATAGCCAACCTCACCACAAAGAGAAAAGCTTGTACAAGCTTTTATTTACTAATTTTAACTAAAAATACAGGGTGAGCATTTGCATGTTAAAAACACATTTACTTCATGCTTTAGATAACCAATATTATTTCTTTGAATGACTGTTATTATTTAACAATTCAGATACTTTTAGTGTTTCCACTTCTTTGTTAATGTAATGCCATAGTAAAATACCTTAAGTATAATGTGCTGCCTCATTCATAAATACCTGTTGTTGGAATACATCCTAAAAACAGTCATGGAACCATATCTGTTGAAAACTTTCGATTCATGCTACCAAATTTCTTTCGAAGCAAGTTTTACTGTTGTGTGTTTTTGACTAGCAGCTCATGGCAATATTGACATACTTGCAGTAACTGAGTGATATTATTTTCTGATATTTTCCCCAGTGATTCTGTTTTGATGAGTAGTAAACACAAATTAGATTTGTATTTTGGAGATATAAAAATAGCATTTATGAAATTATATAATAAGCAAATATAAAATGGATAAGTTATGTGAAGATTTTTAGTCCTCACATGGTCTTTGTTTTCATTAGGAAACTAATTTAACATATGAATGTCTATATTCACATGTTAATCATATATATATATATGTTAGTCACATGTAGAAATTATATATGAACATATATAATATTAAATACATAGTGAATTTGTAAAATTTTAAAATTTATTATAGTAAAAGGCATATGCTATTAATCTCCCTCAAAATATTTCCTCACCCTTTGACTATGTATTTACATAGTCTATAATTTTAGGGAAATTCTAAAGCAGTTCTGCAAGACCTTTTCTGAGTGTCTTTGCAAAGTGAGATCAAAATTAGGGTGAATGCAAGTGCTAAGTGCCATGCAGCAGAAAGGCATACTGTGAAAATAAGTCTGGTGTATGTTTGCCCACATTGTTTACTCAGATTAACACCATACAACTTCAGGTTTTTGCTAAAATCAAAATGATCAAGAAAAGAAAATATATTGGAGAGATTCAGGACAATGAATCAGTTCCAACAGCACAACCAAAGATGTAAAAGAGAATTGCCAAAATTTCTTCATAAAGTGGCAAGAAGGATTGGATAAATTAGCTGAAGTGAGAGGGAATGTTTGAGGGATTAATAGCAAAGTATTTTTAATGTACTAACTTTTAAAAAGTGAAGGCTTATTGTAATTTGTAATTATTCCAAATATATATACATATATATATGTATGTATATATATGTATATATATAAACATAAAATATTCTATTTGTAATACATTCTGCATTGATATTAGCACATACTGAAAATTATTTCAGCACTATTTACTTAATGGTTGTAGTTGTTATTATTTTTTAATTGAACTCTTTATCGGTCCAATTTATATACATCTCACAATCACATATAACATTGGGGAATTTGTACCAGTATATGACACAAGTTAATTCTCATTTTTACCCATATCCCTACCCACCCACACCTCCCCACCCCTTTTATATACACTCTTTTATTTTCTTTCTGAATCATATTTATTCCTTCCCCTCATTACATTCCATTTTCCCACTCTATAAAAGCTGTCATACTTTCTAGAGCTCATTTGCATCTACAGGTGTTCATTTCAAAGAGAAGATCCGGTATTTGCCTATCTGTGATGTATTGATTTCACTTATTAGTATATCCTCCAGGTGTCTCCATTTGCATATAAATGAATTGATCTTGCCATTCTTTGTGGCAGAATAGTACTCCAATTCATTAAAAAAAAAAAACAACTTCTTTATCCAGTCTCCAGCTGATGGACATTTGGGTTGTTTGCAAGATTGAACTATCACGAACTGAGCTGCTAAGAACAAGGGTGTACCTCGGTTGTTCCAATATGATTTTCTAAATTCTTTTGGGTATATTCCTAGCAGAGGGATAGCAGGGTCAAATGGGACCCCTAGTCCTAGTTTTCTGAGAAATCTCCACATGGATCTCCACAATGGTTGCACAAGTCTGCAATCCCACCAACAGTGGAGAAGGGTTCCTTTCTCCCCACAGCCACACCAGCATTTATTCTTGGTTGATTTTGTGATAGAGGCCATTCTTTGTGGAGTGAGATGAAATCTCAGTGTTGTTTTCATTTGC
>PVIC010037186.1:0-18218 GCA_004025085.1 Thryonomys swinderianus
GAGTTTGTTCTTAATTATAAAAGAAGAAATAATAGCACATGGTTCTATGCAGCCTATAAAGGACCCAGCAAAGAGGGAGCATGGATGGTGCAGGAAGAGACCAAAGTCTGCTGAGCAGATACAAAGAATGAATCAAAGCTACACGCGGAGTTTGCTCTGAATGAGAGCTCGAGGAGCCCCGCCCACCGCACACGAAGGAGTCAAAATACACAGGTAAAAATTCTAGTGGGTTGGTAGATGTGGCAGCTGGAACTTGTAGAAAGTCCCTTTGGGTTATTTTCTCAGTAACATAGGACGAAAGATCATCGGCGATGGACGGAGTGGAAATGCTAAGATTTCAGAGATCTGCAAGGACAGAAGTTAGTTTGGCACGTAGGAAAGTGGAAGGCGGAACGCACTAGGGAAGTGGCCCAGGCTGCTGCTCGGTGGCGCCTGAGGTCCATTAGAGCTTACAGTTGTGTCTTTCCCACGACATGAGTCAGAGGCACCCACGGTGATGCCTGCACGTGTGCTGTGGTCCGAGGGCGTGAGGACCAGGCCTTCAGGACCAACCTGGGCAGCACAGTGAGACCCTGTCTCAAAATACAACCAACAGAAGTAACATGATCCTGGTCAGAAGGGCTGCGTGCTATTTGTTACATTCAGCTTCGTGGTATAGGTGTGGAATTGGGGAAAAGTTTGGTTTCATCAAGACTTCTTTTGTAACCATACAAACAGAATAAAAGGAATGAGAGTTAAACATGCTTGATCTGACGTTGTGCACTTAGGACCCCAGCCCAATAAGTAGAAAAGCTTTGTTTGATAAATAAAAATAGCAGCCAAATTAACTGTAAATGAGCTACTGAATGTTGATTACACACATTATAAAACAATTTCCCTGGCAATCATATCTACCAGTGCATTGCTAGATTTTTCAAGAGCAAATGGAAGGCTTTTGTGTCTGAAGAATAGAGATTTCACACTTACTTTTAACTTGCATGGCAGTGAGATCAATTCTTATTTTGCTGAAGACCGTATATCCAGCAGCTAGGTAATCATTTTTACATTTGCAATCTTTCCTCCTTGTTCCATTAAAAGGACATTCGTATGGATTTTGTAGTCTGTACCAACATTGGAATAGTTTAGTATTAGATAGAGCCATTAGACCTTAATGCGGATGAATGGTAAACTTGAGAAATGACAAGGTGAGAGACACGCATTCCTACTCTTCAAAACCATAGTGTCAACAAGTTAAGTGAGAAAGCAGCGAGTCGGGCATGGTGGAGTAAGCCTGTAATTTCAGCGCTCGGGGAGGCTGAAGCAGGAAGATCGGAAGTTCAGGCCCAGCCTAAGCAGCTTGCTGACTCAGGTAGACCCTATCTCAAAATAAAAGTTAAAAGAAGCGTTGGAGCTCTGGCTCTGTGTGAAGGCCTTGAGCTCAGTACTCAGCTGAAAAAATAAACCCGAACATCTAAGGATCACTCAATTTAACAGGCAAAACTCAGTGGGAAATTCAAGAACAGTGTAGAAAATTAATTCAAGTGTAATTCCACCAGTTTTTATTGCCAGAATTTACTTGATGTCTATAAAAATGTACACAGGACTTACACTTCCCCCTTCCCTTTCCACCCCCAGTCAGGCACACTGTTGGTCCATCTCTGCTTGAGTTACTGCCCGGGTCCCGGTGACTGAACAGGCGCCGTCACAGCTGGCTGATGCCCTCACGTTTCCACCTGCTTCTAAACTACTTCTCTGGTATTCACACTAGTCAAGTGCCACAATCGAGGCTGGAACTTCTTTTTAGTAGTACATTTTGGTAATAATGTGGAGGCTCATTCTGCTAAACTTGTACACGAATTGATGACAGCTTCATCTTCTTCTATGCAAAGACCCCTCCCTCTGTGATCGCTTCTCTGTTTCTTCCCCCTCTCTGTGATTCTCCTCCCCATCACTGAAAGTCACCTCCTACGTTCTTGTTATGTCTTCTTTAATTCATGAATTAATTAGTTTTCTCATAGAAGAAAAAACATTTAATTTTATTATTTATTATTTTATTTTATTAATAAAATAATTTTATTATTTTATTATTAAATTTTATCATTTTATTATTTTATTATTAAAATAATTTTATTATTTTATTATTTAATTTTCTCAATCTGGCTTATTTCACTTAACACGGTGGCTTCTAGTTCCGTCTACTTTCCTATAAAGGACATGATTTAATCCTTCTGTATGGCTCAGCAATACTCCACTTCTATTTGTATTACTTTTTCTTTATCCGTTTGTCTGCTGACAGTTCTACAATGTTTAAGAGCTCTTGAAATACACAGATAGGACAAAAGACAGCTAATACCTAAATCCGTACACTTCAGAAAAGTTGTCTTCTTCCCCTTTGACCAGTGACAAATACTCCTTGGGGTTCTCCGAGTGCATGCCCACACAGTGGATCTAAACGAAAGAGACAAACATCTAGAAAACCTTTTCCAAACATGATGACCCGTATTAGAATCATCTAGTAACTGCTTTCACAGTACCTTTATTATCCTTCCCATGATGTTCAGAGAGTAGTCCCCATCCTTGGTGACATTGTTTTTAACTTGGATATCTTTGCAGGTCATAAATGATTTGCCTTCAAAGACAAGTTAACACACCTCACGAACACTGAAGAAATCACAGGCGCAGCGCAGACTTATACACATTGCGACACTCTGAAGACCTAATATTACCTAAACGGCTGCTCCATCTATCCTTTCACACTTTATCTAAAACTTCTTTGGACCTCTTAGACGCTGGATAGAATTTTGAATTCCATTACTCACAGTCACTGGCATCACATTTCTTTTGAGCCTTCGGTTTTAAGTGCTTTAAACACAGGTCACTTGGCCAGTCATTCTCGTCCATGCATTCCACTCGCCTCTCCATTACTCCAGCTCCACAAGTCACTGGGCACTGCACAGGGAGCAAAATTTGAAGGAAAAATATTTAACAGGTAAGAAGTCTAGTAAATGCTTCTTCTTCTCAGACTAGGTCCTTTCCGTGTCAAAACTGAGGGTTAGTAATAGCCAAAGATACAAAAATATACGGAAGGAAAAAATTACTAATTCTTTTATGTCTCACTTAGTAGATGCTTTTTATTCATTTTTGTAGTTATATAAACAATACATTGTAAATTCTTAAGAAGTATTAATTGTGATTATTACTACTAAGAGCTTTTCTCTATTAGTTACATGCTAATTTTGAAATATAATATTCTTTTCAGCAATTAAGTTAGGAGTACACTATAGTTCAAAAAATATTCATTACTCATATGTTTGAGATTTACTTCTTCATTTAACCAATAAATATTTCTTAAGTACCTAGAAAGTACAAGTTTATGCTTTTCTAAGGAAGAGAAATATCATAAGTGTATAATCAAGCTATAATAAGTATACAAGAGAGATGAAGTTGTATAAAATAGCTGATATAGTCATTTCTAGACAATAGAATGTAAAACAATTTTAGGATCTAGTTAGACATGCGGATTTCCAATCATTTCACTCCTGGAAAGTCTTTTTAAAACATTTTAAGTTGATATCGATGCACTGACCTTGCTCCATTTCCCAACTTTCCAAGTGGCCACGTGCAAACAGCTCTTAATGTTGCAGCTGTAAACGCCCTGCGAGGCAGGCGGCACAGGGCAGGCTCGGTAGCCTACAGGCCGCAGCTGATGGGGTTTACGTTTCCTAGAAGACTGGACCACAATGCAGCGCGTAATCCTTTGTCGGTAACTCAATCCACAGTTATTTGCACACTGATAAATACATAATTACGAGGAAATAAGAAAAGGAAGGAAACAACTAACGTCCATTATGCCATCAGCTTGTTCCTAGTGTGTATACTGTTCCGCCATCTCCACAATGATCTCATTTAATTAGCCTCATTCACACACGAGTAAATAAAGATTCGAAGACATCAGGCAATTTCCCTAGCACTGTGCCAACCGATAGAAGAACCCAGATTTAGGTGACATCGTCTATACATAGAGTCTGTGGTTTTTTTCATTGTATTTTGTTTTATGCTTTTATCTTTTTTTCCCATTACACCACTAAGAATATCTTAATTGAAAGAAGCTATTTCCCAATAAGCATGGTTTTAGAGAAATGGAACATATTGAGGTTCTTACCTTATATAAAGGATATTCATTAGCCTTAACTTACTAGTAACTATGTCTAAGTTATGATACATTTCTCTCAGTACCTGTAGTGTAGCCTGAGGTCATTTCTTTAAATAGCTGAATAGACATAGGACCGAAGTCTCGGACTGAAAACGGGCAAATAGACTTGTGCTATTGGCAAAAGTAAAGGACAAAGGAAGAGATCTGCCTTCTAACCTGCCGCAACCTTCCCTCGGATAGAACATATTAAAGTTTTAAGGTACTTAGTATGAAGCGATAAAGTGTAGTGATACGTGGGAGATGGGAAACAGACAAAATGACTCTAAAAATTATTCCAGCCTATTGTTTTGAAAGGTCGTGATACAAGGAAAGGGGACAATACAGTCAGGACCGCTACGCACATACATGTTAGAACAGCAACCAAAGCCAGAGGATGGACCAACCCAAAGGCTCAGAAGTCACTGTGTGCTACCGGGCAGTCACCCGGCGCCAAGCACGGCGCCCAAGCCCTCCTGGCAAACTGAACACCTCTCACGGGAGGCAGTAAGGACGGTGCTCACAAAGGCCTCACCACTAGAGGGGGATAATCAACCCTCCCTTAACCAGTGGGCTGCATTTGCTTAACCAGTCTTAGGAGCACAGCAAGCGAGGATCCAGCTGCTTCCAGACAAAATAACTCCCTCACTTAACCAAGACCAAATGTATGTATAGGAATAAAATATGTCCAGTAACCAATAGTTACCATGTGTGACATAAAATTAAAAATTAGCTTGCACAGAAGCAGAAAAATCAGATCCGCAACAAAGAAAAACTCATGAATCAAAACATACCAGAGGGATGACATCAAGGAAAAGTTTCTTCTCCAGGCAGCAATGAGGAAACTGGCAGAATTTATCCTATCAACTTTTTCGAGCTCTGGAGATTAATCAAAGAGTACCAGGGGCATTTATTCAAAAAGCACAGCTAAATTTTGATAAGAAGAGCGAGCCCTCTGTGTTTTAAGCTACCGCATGTTGAATATTTCCTTTGTGGCCCTTTAATGGCCTTAACAATTAATAGTCCTCAATCAAAGGTGAAAAACCAGCAGTGTCAAAGCCACTGACTGGGGCAGGATGGGCTTAGGCATCTGACAAAGCCGCTCCCCAAACCCGTCACTATTTCAACTATTCACTGGTTTCATGGAAGGCAACACTCGTGTGTTTGTCTTTACTTGACTGATTTTTCAGTGCTGAAAGCTGTGAAGATTTTTGCTTAACAAAACTGAAGCCACTGTTTAACTTCGCAGCTTTATCTAGCAGAGGTGCCACACAGACTAGCCAAAAGCTTAAAAAGAAAAGCTGAGGAACGAGATGTCCAAAGGGCCTTTGGCATCCAGTAGACCAGTGGGAATGTCAAAGGCCATGGGTGTGCACAGGTTCACACACATGTTCAGGCTGTCCATATGCTTAAGAAAGACCTGCAGAGGGCCTGTTCTTTCATCTCTGACTGACCTCGATCTCTACAGCAGGATGTTAAAGTTAAGAAAGAGTTGTCAACTGCCTGGTTGAATATTGAAGACACACACACACACACACACACACACACACACACACACCAGCCCCTTACAACTTGCTCCCGGATTTTTAAGGAAAGGACTCTACTCATCTGACAACCACATGAAGCTAGCAGACACCTTACTGACCACATGCCACCAAAAATATAAACTTTAGCTCATAAGTCACTAAATCAACAGGAACAAATGGGAACACCAAAAATTTTGGGAAAAAGGGAAAATGTGAATAGACTTGTCACAAGGAGAGAAGCAGAATTTGTCATTATAAAAACTTCATATAAAGAGGGGCCCAGTGTATTTAAAGAAGAATTAGCATAATCTTCCCAATTCCAACAAAAGAAGAAAAGGAACACTTCCAAATTCATTCCATAAAACCAGTGTTTCCAAAAACTTGACAAGATATCACAGGAAAAATACAGACCAGTATCACTTACGAATATGCACAGAACAATGCTCAACCAAACAGTAATAGAACTTGAGTCACACAGAAAATAGATTTATGTACCATAATCATATAGAATTATCTCAGGAATGCAAGGACGTTTCCATGCATAGAGATTAGTCAATGTTACACTAATAGAATGATGGACAAAAATCTCTTGGTCATCTCAATGTAAGTGAAAAAAAATTGACAAAAGCCAACATATTTCATAATTAAAGCACCCAGCAAACTAGATACTTCCTTAACCTGATAAAATGAATTTACAAAAAAACAAAAACCCTAGTTAACAAAACTTAATTGTGAAATCAAAAGCCTTTTTTTTCCTTTTAATAAAGAGTAGGGATATGCCTAAGATGTCTGTTTTCATCTGCTTCTGTTCAGTGTTGTTCTGAAGTCTCTAGTCAAGAAAATTAAACAAGAAAAAGAAGTAATAAGTATATGGATTTTAAAAAGAAGTAAAATTACAGTGGTACCTTGGTTCATGAACTTAATTTATTTCAGGATTCTGAGGAAGCTACAGTCATATTTGTGTGGGGAAGCCGGCTGTGGTCCTGTTTGTCATCTGACGTGGAATTTGTGAATAGAAGAAAAAGTTTGCCAAATACTTCTGTTCGTGAAATGAATTCATGAGCCATGAAAGTACTGTATATCTATTCACATGTGATATAATGTTGTATGTAGAAAGCCTCAAATATTACACATACAAAATTAAATCAAATAAATGTTTTAGATATTAAAAAATCAATTCCATTCTTATATATTAGCAGTAGATAACCAGAAAATGAAATTAAGAGAACAATTCCAATTAAACAGAATAAACAAATATATTACAATATTTAGGAATAAAGTTAACAAGTGTAAGAATTTTACATTGAAAACTATAACACATTTTGGAAAGAAATAATACCTAAATGAAAGATAGCTCACGTTCTTGGATAGGAAGACCATATTGTTAAGACAACAATGTCCTCCAAACTGACCAAGATTCACAGTAATCTCTAACAGATGTCAAGCTGGTTCTTTCACAGAATTTGGCGAAATGGTTTTAAATTTCACACAGAAATTTAAGGGACTCATATTACAAACAATCTTGACAAGAAAGAACATGGTTGATTCACATATACTCCCTGATTCTAAAACTTACTATGTAAGTACAGAAACAAAGATTACATGGTAATGTCATAACAGCAGGCACACACATTAAGGGAAACAGTGTACTCTAGAAATAATTCGATATATTTTCAATGCATTTTCAACAAGAAATTTAGGATTCATAGTAATCATTAGCAAAGGTCCCTCAGCTCACTAAAGAATAACTAAACTGTAGTATACCCTTAAAATGAAAGATAATTTAGCCTAAGAAGAAATGAAGTACTCACATTTGCTATATGGATGGACCTTAGAAAGATAATAAGTGAACAAAGCCAGTGTCATATATTATATACCTCCATTTGTACTAAATGTTCAGAACAGGCAAATCCACAGAGGCAGAAAGAGTTAGGGCTGCCTGGAGCTGGGGGAAAACAGGAAATGCATCAGGACTAGTGTGGTGTGAACTCTGGGTTAGATAAAATGTTCTGAAATTAGCTCACGGTGATGAGTACACAGACTGATGCTAAAATGCATAAGTTATAAACACATAAAAAATGGGCATTGCAGCTGGGCATGGTGGCTCACACTTGTAATCCCAGCACTCGAGAGGCAGAGGTAGGACTACTGAGTTCGAGACTTGCCTGAGCTACATAGTGAGCTCAGGGCCAGCCTGAACTACGAAGTGAAACCCTGTCTCAAAAAAAAACAACACGCAAACAAACAAACAAAAAAGGACATTGCGAACATCTCAGAAAGCTATGAAACATTTAAAAATATTTTAATAACTATTTTGTAATTTAAAAAATAAAGTCAAGGGATCTGAAAGCAAGCTCCTAAAGATTGTGATGTTAGAGGTGAAAAGCAGACTGGATTTGGATTAAAGGTAGATCAGGAACAGAGAAGTAAAAAATTAATGAACTTGAAGACATTCATACAGTGGAAAGGGGCTACTATCTAGAATCTAGAATATATAGAGAACTTAAACAAATCAGCCCCCCCAACTTTAAAGACCAATTCAAAAATGGGCATCGAAATGAACAGACACCTCTCAGAGGCAGAAGTCAAAGCAGCCAAGAAGCATATAAAGAGATGTTCAACATCACTGGTTATTCGAGAGATGCAGATGAAAACAACACGGAGATTTCATCTCACTCCACAAAGAATGGATTGTGAAATCAACCAGCAATAACTGCTGGTGAGGCTGTGGGGAGAAAGGAACCCTTCTCCACTGTCGGTGGGATTGTAGATTTATATAACCATTGTGGAGATCAGTGTGGACATTGTTCAGAAAACTAGGATTAGAGGTCCCATTTGACCCTGCTATTCCCCTGCTAGGAATATACCCAAAGGAATTAAAAGAATCATATTGTAAAGACATATGTACACTCATGTTTATAGCAGCTCTGTTTGTGATAGCCCAGTCTTGGAAACAACCCAGATGCCCATCAACTGGAGACTGGATAAAGAAGATGTGTGGTTTTTTTTTTTAATAAAATGGAGTGTTACTCTGCCATAAAGAATGAAAGGTTTCACTCATTTATGTGTAAATGGATACACCTGGAGGACACACTAATAAATGCAATAAATAGGTCCCAGATATGTAAATACTGTGTCTTTTCTCTGGTATGAGAACCTGTAGATATAAATGAGTTTCAATACGTGTGATAGATTTTGTAAAATAGGAAATATTCAAAGGAAACATGGTGGGGGAATGTAATGAGGGGAGAGAATAAATATGATTTGGAAAGAAAAAGAACTAGCATGTATATAAGGGGTGGAGGGTTGTGGGTGGGTAGGGGTATGGGTAAAAATGAGAATTAACTGGTGTCATATACTGGTACAAATTCCCCAGTGTGGTGTGTGATTGTGAACTGTCTATAAAATGTACCAATAAAGAATTCAATTAAAAGCATAGTAAAGAAGAATAAACCATACGTACTACAGTTTCATTCAGCCTGAAGAACTGAGGCTACATAAAAATGGCATATGATGTGATTCCGTTTATACAAGGCCCTATAGAGCACAAGCTACTTCAGGGACAGCTCTCTAATACAGGACGCAGTTGAGGTGACTTGTGGGGAAAGGGGCGGGCCAAGGACAGTGCAGGGGCGCACAGGAGCTTTTTGGAGTAGCGGAAGATGCTCTTTCTCTTGAACACAGTACTGCTTCTAAATAAGGCACACGTGTGTCGGAACTTAAACCGTGTGTGTTAAATGTGTGCAACTGATCGCACGTAAGTTGTAACTCATAAAACCTGTTTTCTGGGCTGAGCAACCGCCCAGGGCCGGCGAGCAGGACTTCCGTGGTCTCACATGCGGTCACTAGGGCCACTGCAGGCTGCGGCCGCGCTAACAGCACGTTCCGTCCGCACCGCGCTCCGTACGCGCCGCCCGGCCGCTGGCTTCACCCCGGAGACGGACACCAGGCCCCTGCGCGCCCTTCCGCTCCCCGTGCCGCATCGCACGCCCCTTCCCGCGGCCGGTTCCAGGCCCGGGTCGGCGCCGCCGCAGCCCCGCCCCGCCCCGCCCCGCCCCGCCCCGCCCCGCCGCCTCTCCTCACCTGCGCGGAGTCCGCCGCGAGCACGACGTGCCTGCAGGGCCGGCTCCTGCACGTCTGCGCGGAGGCGGGGCCGGTCTCGGGGTCGCAGAGCGCGTCGCCCCCCCGTGCGCGCCGTGCGTCGATGCACCCGCCGGGCCGCCGCGTCTCCCTCCTCCCGCACGGCGCTGAGCACTGGAAGGGCGGCGCGGCGTGAGCGCCTGGGCCGGCCGCGGGCCTCGGGAGGGGCGCGCTCGCGGGGACTTACGTGGGGCCGGGCTCCCTCCGTCCCGCGGCGCTCCCCGCAGTCCCGCCGCCAGCACTGCCTCCGAGAAGGCGGCCGGGTGGACGGCTCGCACGCCTCTTCGGCCACGCGGCCGACGCCTCTCAGCCGGCAGGACACGTCTCTCTGCTGGACTCCGGCGCCGCAGGTCACGGAGCACTGCGGGGGCCGGACAGTCGGAGCGAGGCTAGTCAATACCAGCTCACATCAAGATACCACCTTCGGTGAAACACCTTTGAGCTACATCCCGAGTGCCGGGCGTGGTGGCTCGCGCCTGTCATCCCGGCACTCGGGAGGCAGAGGCAGGAGGATCGCTGAGTTCCAGGCTTGCCTGGGCTCCATAGTGAGCTCAGGGCCAGCTTGAACTACAAAGTGAGACCCTGTCTCAAAAAAAAGATACCACCTTCAGGCGTCGCATTGTCTCAGGCCTTTGAAATAGTATCCATCGTGTAGACAGCAATTGCAACAGGTATTTTATAAAGTCTTGTCTAGAGTTTCTAAATAAATATGCAAATAGATTTTTTTCTCTCGCATGAAGTCTCTCAAGTCTCCCAGAAAGCACACCAAGAGGATCGTGTTATTTTAGGTGGTATCCCGATGGATAACGCCCTTCTGGCTTAAATATTCTTAATGTCTACGAAATCACCACACAGACATAAAGTATTACACTACCTTGCCTTGGAGTGACAGTTACGTTATATTAGACACATTATCTCCCAATAAACAACAACTCGAGATTTTATGTTCATTTTTTTCCTACAGTACCTACAATAACTCAGACTTACTTAAGAATCCAAGTATTTGCTGATTTATGAGTCATGATTATATTTCATTGGACACGTGTGGGGATAGCTGTGATAGCAATTATATCAATTATATAATTATATAAATTCAGCCAACTTTGTTTTAGCGTCATCAGGCTTCACGTACATATTTGTATAACAAAGATTTGTGTTATTTGTACCATTCCTCAGAAGAGTTCCTGCTCTTTTATCCGCCAGCAGCTGAAGGAATTAGACCAGTTCTGTCAGGATTAGTTCGAACCTCCAGATTTACAGGCCCTTGTTAAAAATCAGGAATGAGAGAGGCACCACTGCCCCCGTCCCACGAGGTGACCGAGATTTCCAGGCCCTCGTGAAGATGGGGACCCCGAGCAGATGAACACAGGCACGTGTAACACCCCGGGGCTCAAACGTTAGGCGCGACCCTGCCTCAAGACCGCTGCTCTGTCCTCTGGCAACTCTGTAAAGACCCCTGCGCCTGCGAGACGATGCCAGTCTGGTCTGGCGCCCTGGTCCCTCTCAGACGTTAGCCCCAGAGAAGCCTGCCCTCGCCTGGGCAGCTGGCCTGCCTTCAGCAGCTCCATAAAGAAAGCACCCCGGCAGAAGGTCCTGTGATTCGGGTTCAGTCACTCGCCTCTCGCTGCGGGCTGCCTCAGCCTGCGCAGGCTGCTCCGGCCAAACACCCTGAAGTGGGTGACTGATGAAGAGTTCACACTTCTCACCATCCTGGAGGCTGCAGATTCTGAGATCGAGACGCCACAGGGTCAGGGCCTGGTGAGGAGCCTGCGATCTAGGTCACGGCGGTACCTTCTCACCGTGTCCTGCCACGGAGGAAAGCACAAACTCACTCTGGGCCTGGGCTGCTCCCTAGAAGGAGCTAATCTCCATCTTGAGAGCTCTTCTTTATGACCTCTGGAACCCCATGTCCTCGTATGGACAATCTTGGGGCTAGGACCTCGTTACGAATATAAGGGGGCCGCAGGCGCTCAGATGGCAGAGCTCTGCCCACGGGCTCGCAGAGGGCAGGGCCTTGGCCGTGCACAGCAATCAGCCGTTCTCGTTAACCCCGGAAGACTGAACTCAAGTATCAGCTCCACTCTAAGGCTGCTGGGTCTCATCTCACTACCGTCTAAATCAGAGCTGGTGTGAACGAGGTAAGAGTCACCCTGAGGCAAATGCCCTCTGTGTGAACTTACGAAATCGAGCAAATTAGGTGGTAGGACTGGCATAGGACAAATATTCTCACTCTGCAAGGGAGAAATGAAAGGAAGAAAGGGAAAAGGAGAGGGAGGAATCTCTCTCTCTCACTGTCTGTCTGTCTCTCAGTCTGTCTCTCTCTGTCTCAGACAGAGTTTCGTCTGGGGGTAGTTTCAGTCTCAGTGTCCCGCTTTCTGGACACAGCAGGAGAGGGATTCGGACACCAAGGAACCAGGGGGCCCAGCCCCCAAGATTTTCTTAAGCAAGTGTCCAATTCCCTCACTGTTTTTGGCACAAAGCACTAGAAGACGAGCAAAGCACTGGAACAACAGGAAGGGCCCAGTTCTCCGCCTCTTTGTAACGAGGACGGGCTTTCTCCCACTGCCCAATAACACAGGCCCGACTTTGGTCAGAGTTCATTAGACTGGCCTGTACCATCCCCATTCTGAGAATATTTTGCTTATAATTCCTATTCTTTAAGATCGTAGCTTTCTGTTCCGCTCCTGCCTCTCTCCCTGCCTCACCTCCAGAACTGTCCTTACTCCGTTTGCACCAGTGCAGGGTTTTCCTCCACGTACCTCAAAACCCTTCCAGCTTCTTAAAGACTTAGGAACAATGTGATGTCCCTGGGCCCAATTCCTAGTGCCAGAAACACAAACAAACCAACAAAAACCCCAAACAAACAAAATTCTCAAACAAAAAACCTTCGCCCATCTCTTATCCATTCCAGTCATCACTTCTGCATTTAAATATTTGTTACAGTAAAACTGCTATAAAATTACGTTGTAAGTGGCTTATAAACAACAGAAATTTATTTTTCAAAGTTTTATTTCCCAGAAAGTTCCAAGTCAAGGCACCAGAAGATCTGGTGTCTGGTGGAGCCCCGTGCCTTGGTTCGTGGATGGACCTTTTGCCTTCTCATGGTGCGGGGAATGAGGTACCTGTGAGCCCTTTTGAAAGGGAAGTAACGTCAGTTATGAGGGCGCCCCTCTCACAACCTCATCGCAGCCCAAGGCCCAGCACTGGGGACAGGATTTCCCCACAGGAAGGGCGGGGCGGACACCGGATCATCGCCGTGGGGAAGCCGAGCTGGAGTCCATGCTTCCTGTTGAGTTCTCCCTGTGCTTCCTGCTGGGGAGCGGAAGGACTCGGCGATCTTTCATAACCACATAGCCACAGCCATGAGCTGTTGTGTCTAGTTAGTACGGCGTGTGCCTAAGGACACTGAATTTGCATGTTCAGCTGCCTATAGAAGCTCTAATTCCCGGGGCATGAAGATCACAGACACTAGTGCCATTCGGGGCCCCGTCAATATTCCCAATAATGACATTATCAGGGAAAGAAAATCAAATCATTCTCTGATGTGCCTGTTTCTCTAAATGCCCCAGAATAACTTCTCTTCCTTTTTTTTTTCCCCCACAACAATAACATACCTGCCTAACATAGTTTCGCTGTAAGAATTTAAATTCCTCAAAACTAAGAGCTTAGTTTACCCAGTAGATTCAGATTCTTCAAATTGCAGTAGCTTTTTGACTTACAAAGGAAAATGTTAAATTTAGTTTTTCTATTTTACATGTATAAGGAGCAACTACTGACTTTAGAAGTTACATGACTTTTTTTTTACCTATGAAGAACATTGTGCTTATCTACATGACTTTATAATGACCATGTTATGCCAAAGTTTTTGTCAATTAATTGTTTATTTTCACAAAAATATAGCTGTTTCTATGGATAAAATAATAATGTGTGTTTTGTGCCAGGAACAATATTAGGTACACTAAAATGTCTGGATATAATATAGCTTATCTGAAGACCTTAGGAATATATTTATGGAATGACATAAGACTGAAAGACTTTTCAGAGAAAGTTTCAGATATATAAACTATATTTGAAAGACATCTACATGTGAAAAAATTCTGGCAGAAATTAGCTCACAAAAGAGCATGACAAGAAGTTCTATAAAGTGAATATTATTTCCTATAGTTCAACAAACAACACTGTTTCATTGGTCTTTTGATCATAGTACAAGTTTAGAAAAACTCATGAGTAGCGACTGCATTTTTGATATGAACCTCTCCTTAAAAATAAAAAAAAACAGACTAAGGCTTGAAAGAAGTAACTTTTGTTGTTCAGATTTTTAGAGAGCAATTTGATATGATTTTAGATTTGAAGAGGGAGTGATTTATTATTTTAGTTAAATTGTCCTCAGCCTAATGTCAGCAACAACACGAATTAGCAAAGAAACCCAACAGAAACTTTTCAGAAGTTTTCTTGGTGGATGTCACCACCACGTCTGTCTCCGCCTCCCACTTCTGGGGAGCTGGTCCCTTCTGGGCTTTGTGCTGCCCTCTTACTCCCTGTATTGCCTTCTTTTAAGGTCTTCACCTGACTCCATTTTCTCTGTCCATCCTTTAAACGCGAGCATCCTCCAAGGTTCCGTTTATAGCTTGGCTTCTTTTTTTTTTTTTTTAACACCTTCTAAACTCTCTCTCTGAGCAATTTTATTCTACAAAAGAATCATTTCTAGATCTGGTTTCCCCAACTATATTAATCTGAGCTCTACATTCATATTTTCATGTATTTCCAATACTTTTTCCCATGGATTTACAATAACATTTTTGTGTTTTCTGGTGAGATGTGTCAGAGGTACCTGTAACTTGATGTTTCCACAGCAGAAGTCGTTACATGGGTCCTTCCATGTCAAAGATACGAGGAAGGTGTTGGCATTGACTTTGAAATGGTCTACTAGAATGGCCTCCTAAGGTGCACTGCAATCTCGAAATACTCATCCTTTCTTTCAACAGTTTTATAAGGATACATATTTATAAGTGTGTTAAATTTTAAATTTTAAGGTCCAGGCAACATATTTTAAGGCATTGTGAAAAGATAGGTGTTTGCATACCACAAACAACTGATAGGAATGTACTAAGTCACCAATGCTGTGTAACAACTCTATGCCCACAGGAAGAACTATCCAGCTCACCTATTTACACAGCAAGAGAGCACAGTGTAGGCTTCAAATTAATCGCCTCTGAAGATATCATCCTGACACGGAAGACAAATGGCCCTGGGTAGCAATGCCTACTGCTGTTTGGTGGTGACCATTAAAATGCATTACCAAATCTTTCATAAAGAAAGATATCACGACAAATGAAAAGGGTTCCTGCAAAACCCATTTGAGCACTTCTGTGGACAACAATTTACCAAATCAGTCTTTCCTTTTGAGGAATCATGTAAAATAGTAATAAAGTGAAATTATTTCAGAGTGAGTGTTTACATGAAAGCTATGCTATAATTCACACAATCAGAACAAACCAGCAACCAGAGAAGATCTTGTAACTACCTCTGAAATTACACTTCAGTTGAATACCTTATTATATGTAATACAGACATAACCTGCAATTGTCAACGGCATGTGAGAACCTTTTCTACAATAACTCAAAGCCAAGGGCTTCCCGAGTGGTCATTTGTCTCTGGCAAAGATTTGGGGACCACGTGGGTCAGTGGAGCTCATTGTTAGGACAAGAAAAGCAATTCACGGAAAGAAGAGCAGAGTCTGTACCAGAGCGTCTTTTTTACAGTCCTTGAATATTCATGTCTGTATCTTGACGCTACTGAAACACGTTCTTCAGTGGGTCTTGTGCAGTTGGGCAAGTCAAAGCCGATCTGTTACCACTGATGACAGATTCTCTGCTGTGGAGCTGCAGGCCAAGGGCCGGAAAGTGTCTCTCTTGAACATCGGCCATACTCAAGCCACGGCAGCTGCATGACAGCCAAAGAAACCGAGGGCCCCAGAGGAACGTTGATGCCCAAGAAGAACCAGCTGTCCCTCACCTGCGCTGCTGTCCCTGTGACCCCGACTGACATCAGGGTTGGGACTTGCCTGCTTCACCCCGCCCTGAGCTCCCTTCCTGGCTGCCCCGAATTGAAGAGTTTTGCTCACTACAACCTCTGCCCTGGAGCCAGCTAACCGTGGACTAAAACAGCTGAGACCATAGCCAAATAAATCCCTCCTCCGTTCAGTGGTGGTATAGGTATCTTGTCTCAGAAGAGGGAAACCAAGGCCGTTTTCCAGCTAGAAAAGCCCTCTCGGAAGCACACCTCCTCCCACTCAGATTTTGAATTGCTGTCTTCCCTGACTTTCTTACTATCCAATAAAAATCCTAACTTCAGTCTCATTCTCCATGGCGCAGTCTTAGCTCAGTTCCAACATGGGGGTGGAAGCAAGTCTGCTACTAAACGCACCATCAAGCATTCGTTTTGCTCTTAGATGACTATGATGATCTGTAGTACCGCATTTAGTAACAGAAATTTTTTATATAATCTGTGACTATGAAAAAAAGATCAAATTACTAATTTGCTACTTAACTGTAGACAGCGCATACATCAACGCTGTACAGTATTCACTTAGAAATGGGGTGGGTAAGTGAAAACAAAATAATGACATTTTAAAGAAGTAAAACTTTTACAGTTGCTGAAAGCAAAGACTGAATTAAAATTTCTTTTAAAATGCAAAACATAGATATATGTCATTGTAAAACACATCACCTACCTCCTTCCACCTGTTGGCTTTCCATGACGGGCATCTGACAGATCTGCAGGCTTTGTGGGTCCGAGGCTTCTGCAGATGGCTACAGTACTTTTCTTCTACTTTTTCTTGCGAGGGGCCAACACAAAGCACATCACGGTACTTTATACCTTTACCGCAAGAAGCTGAGCACTAGAAAAAAGATATGAATTCACTTGATTCATTTCTATATCTTTAAGAAATAGGAAATGAAACAAAATATCATTGCTTTGATATCTGTACTAAGATATACTTTGTTATTTCATATAGAGAGAGTTTGAATTTCTCCATCTGCCCTGGACCATCACTTAATGTTGGTATCGTAAGGTATTCATTCTTGTTAAAAACCAAAAAACTTGGGCCGGGGATTTAGCTCAATGGTTCTGGTGTCTGCCTGGCAGGCACAAGGTCCCCAGTACCATATACCTCAACGCCAGGCGTGGTGGCTCATGCCTGTAATCTCGGCACTCAGGAGACAGGCAGGAGGACTGCTGTGAGTTTGAGGCTAACTTGGGCTACATGGTGAGTTCAGAGCCAGCCTCAACTACAAAGCAAGACCCCGTCTCAAAACAGCAACAACAACAAAACCCTCAATGATCTCAGTTCAGGAAAGTAAGAAAGCAGAAATCATGTGTTTTAGGTTCAATTCAGGTTTATTGCCCCAATCTGGAAGATGTGTTGCTCAACCCTCAGTAACTACGTGCCGTCAGTCCTCTAATATATTTACTAAAAAACCAAAGTGAAATATCTCTTCAAATATAGGAAGAAGGACTTTTTCTTCGGCCAGCTAACATTTCACGAGCAAGGCCCGCAGACCGCGGAGGAAGAGCTCAGGCTCCGACAGGGAGCAGTGCTGCGCTTACCCACAGCTGGGTAACTCCGGCCACACTTGATCACCTGGCAGCGGCGATAACCACACCAGTCTTACAGCCTTGTCGTAAGGCCTGAAACGCAGTGTCTAACCAGTCCCATCGTACATGTTAGATTCTCAGCCAAACATTAAGCAAGGAAGACGTGGATCCCAGACAACTGCATTCCTCTGAGGCACCCAGTAATATGTGGTTTCATGTATATGTTTTATACATAATATATATTATCTACCTATCTATCTATCTATAATGGAGAACATTGGAGAGTATATTATGCATTTTATATATGAGTTTGCAAACTATTATGCAATTCATGCAGACTGTTAGATGCTTAATACACTTTAAACTTCAAAAACTATAGTTCGTGGACAATTTTATCTTTTATATTGTCTGCAATGCCATATCCCATTGGTAAGGGCATGGTGGCTTGACCCCTGAGACTTAACTGCTAACATAGCCAACACGTTTTCCCTCTCTTCGGTACTGATAAGCTGCCTGGTTAGAACTCAGTTCTGTGCAAACCTCCGAGTTTTCCTACACAGTGAACAGCGATGTTATTCCCTACTACTGGTCAACCACACTAATGTGCTCTGCCCTCCCTGATCTCTGACCTTGGGCACATTCTTTTCTCTGTCCTTCCTTTTTTGCTTATTTTTATAAGAATATAACCTATTACACACTCAAAAATAAAGTCTTGTCAACAAGCACACATCAGAGAATATACAAATTATTTTGCACCCACATGTTCACACACTAAAAAGTTTTTT
>PVIC010037187.1:0-18152 GCA_004025085.1 Thryonomys swinderianus
AAGAAAGAAAGAAAGAAGGAAGGAAGGAAGGAAGGAAGGAAGGAAGGAAGGAAGGAAGGAAGGAAGGAAGGAAGGAAGGCAGGAAGGCAGGCCCAGGTATGGTCCACACCTGTACTTCCAACACTCAGGAAGCAGAGACAAGGAAGGTCTGCAAGAGTCTGAGGCTAGCCTGCACTACAAAGTGGCCTAGACTACAAAGTGAGACATTGTCTCAAAAACAAAACAAAACAAAAATAACCCAATTAAATATTTCCTTCCAGAATAAGAGGAATGATGCTTTCTGAGAATCTCAGGAATTGGCTTGCCCATATTCTCTGCAAGCCCAAAACTCCTTTGCAAGTCATTGCTTTGAAAGAAGATTCCCCAGAGGGCTCTATGTCATCAGACATTCAGGCAGTGTTCCTTCCATGCTCCACTGCAGCATGACTACTCCTCATCAGGCAGCAGACCTTGGCATTATTCACATGGTGAAGGTTTTTCAAAAATGCAGAGTGTATGAGTTAAGCAGTAATAGAGTCTTCCATATTTCAAAACAACATCTTGGAAGTCAGGCAGTGTGCCCAAGAAGTATGTAAGTGTGTGTGTGTGTGTGTGTGTGTGTGTGTAACTGTGGAAAGGAACCCAAAGGTGTCATCATGACCTCAGGAAGTTGGACATGCCAGGAACATAGAGTATCTACTAAGGAAAGCTTCCATGTGGGATATAACCACTGAGGATGTAAGGTCAGGGCTGCCCAAGCCTTTCTGATCTCACATTTCAGCACCACCTATCCTGGGTGCTGGAAATGGTGCTATAGCTTGTAATATTTACCCTACTGTGCTACCGTCTTGCTTTGCTCTGATTTCTACTTCAATGTTACTCCATTTTGGAATAGAGATATTTGTGTTGTGGCATTGTATTGTGGACATATTTAACTTTCTTTTTGACTTTTACAAAGTCTTACACCTAACAATTTGACTTGAATCTCAGAGGAGACTTTGGATTTGAACTTTTTGGCATTGTGAAACTGTTAAGGTATCGGCACCTCTTTGAGATGGACTAAATGTGTTTTTCATCAAAAGGTGGAATGAGCCTTTGGAGACCAAAGATGTAGTGTTATAGTTTAGACCTAAAATGCTGCCCCCAAATCTCTTGTGTTTAGAAGTGCGGTTGGATTAAGATGTGCACCACCACTCATGACCCCAGTATTTTCTGTATTTGGCTTTTGCTTCTTAGAGATTCTATTACGACCACTGCCTATGGAGCTACTTTGCCATTGATCTGAAATATTTTATGAAACTGAGATGAGAACAAATAACTCAGGTTGTAGGATTCAAGAGGTCTAATTTGCTAGAGTCTTCTTAGGTGGTTAGCTAACTTTTATCTTTTTTGGAAGAAAGTGAAAATGAGTACACACATACAAACCCTCATCTGCAAATTCCCTAGTCAACCACATGTAGATATTTTGCATTTAGTGACCTGTCTGTTTAACAACTGTTCAGACTTATGGTCAACCAGCCTGAGACTCATGATCCAGAAATGTGAACATTAGTGAAGGCCTCTTCTACTGTAGTACTTTAGTTTTTGCTGATTGTGCTGTCCAGTACAGTAGTAGAGTTTTATGTTCTATTATACATTACAGTGTGAGAGTTATGCAAGTAAAAGCATAAAAACAAATTCATCCAGCTGGAGTTTCCTTTGTTCTGAGTATTTTAATGGACATAGTGTATACATTTCCTCTTTTAGTGACCAAATCACTTAATGACTTAGATTCAGGAATAGAACCCAGTCCTCAAATGAGGAATTAAACATATATTGCCATATGGCACATATACACATTCAACATATATTGCCTAAATGCTCTAATATTCTTGGCACTTTCAAGGTATTCCCATATATTGTGAGAACATGGAAACAGTTTGGTTGTCTTTGCAGACTATAGGCAGGAGTCATAGTTATCACATAACCTTCTTCTTCCATTTATCACAATTAATTACCTAAGCTTTTAAGACTTGTTCTGGAGACCTACATTATTAACTCTTTAAATAGGGCAGATAGAGGTGGCCTTTTCTAGTAGCTTGCTGCAATTTGCATTGTGTCCACTTGTATCTCAAGAAAACAAAGGCGTATCATACATATACTGTGCTAGAAATACTGGAGCAAGGTCAATATCAGTATTTGTACTGAACGAGGAATATGCATCTTTCTCTATCAGCTAGAGATGGTTTGCCAACTTCTTTTATCTACCACAGTGCCCCACTAATAACGTAAAACAAAGAATAGCTTTTTAATCTACTCAACTGAGACTTCTGAGGTTTTCCATGAAGCTCTTTACTCAGAGTTCAATTATTTCCACTGTACAGAAAGCAAGAAAAGCTTTCTCTACATAATGAAGTTGAATGCCTAGGAAAGTTAGCTGTGGAGCACAATAGAAAGTCAGATTTGATGGCAGATCTCATACAGCTGTTGGAAAAACAAAGATCCGTTTTCTTGCAGTGTTTTTTAGTGGGGATTGTGTGACCCAGGAAATTTGGAGCCAAGTATTAAGATATTTTAATGTGAAAATGTCATTAAATGTTATCAGATTTTTTTTAGAGCAGCTGTAAATTCATAGCAAAACTGAGATGAAAGTGCACAGTTTTCTCATATAGTCAATGTCAAAGGGCATGCATGTTTCCCCGGGGTAGGATTGTCTACATATTCTGTTACATTTGTCACAAGTGAACTGAACTGACACATTGTAGTTTGCTTTAGGGTAGTATTCCTGTTGGTATTCTTGGGGCTTTGACAAATATTCAGACATGTATTTGCCTTACGTGCAACGTACAAGAGATTCCCTAACTAAAAAGTCTGCTGTATTTGACCTAGGCATCATTTTCATAATTCTTAGTCATTACTTTTTACTTTTTTCATAATTTTGCCATCTCCAGTCTATCAGTCAAGTGGAATTACATAGTAAGTGGCTTTCGCTGACTAGATTCTTCCACTCAGTAATATTCACTTCAGTTTTCTCATGTCATCTAATGGCTTCATAGTTTTTCTTAGCACTAAATGTCCAAACATCATAACAGAATGTCAGAGTTTACCCATTTCTCTACTTGCAGACATCTTGGCTGCTTCCATATTTGGGTAACTATTAATAAAATTATATCTAAATGCTGTTTGTTTAGATGTACATTTTCATCTCCTTTGTGTAAATTCCAAAGATATCAGTGATTGGATCAAGTGGTAAGAGTATGTTTAGTTTGGGAAGAAACTGTCACTTCTTACAAAGTGGCATATCAGCAGTGAATGAGTTCATATAGATCCATGCTTTCATTATCATTTTGTGTTCCTTGCCTTCTAGATTTTAAAAATTCTTCCTCTTGCTCTTCTTTCTCCTCCTCTTCCACCTCCTCCTTCTCCTTTTCCTTCTTCTTTCTCCTCCTCCTTCTTCTTCCTCCTCTTCCTCCTCTTCCTCTTCCTCCTCTTCTCCTCCTTCTCTTCTTCTTCCTCTTCCTCTTTCTTCTTCTCCTTCTCCTTCTTCTTCTTTCTCAGTACAGGTATCAAAATCAGGCCCTTGTGTTTTCAAGGTAGAATGGTTCCACTTGAATTCAATCCCTAGCTGATTTTAAACATTCTAGTAGGTTCCTAATGTTATTTCATTTTTGTTTCAATTTTGATTTACCTGTTGGAATATCATGTGGGGAATCTTTTTTTATACTTATTTATGATCTATGTATTTTCTTTGATAAAGTATCTGTTCAAGTCTTTGGTAATTTTTAAACATTTGTTCATTGTTGAGGTTTTCAAATTTTTTATATATTTTGGACAGCAGGTCCTTATCAGATACATCTTTGGAAAATATTTCTCCTCAATTAGTCTTTTCTTTCTCTTTGCAATTTTTTTTTGAAGAACAGAGAAAATCTTTAATTTTGGTTTAATTCAGTCCCAGTTTTCAAGAGCCATTTTTCTTGTTTATGGGCCTTCTAACAAGTCAGAAGCACTTTTTATCTTTGCTCCAGTAAAATTACAGGTGTTTTCTTCCAATTTTTCATGATTATTTCCTTTACCTTTGAATATCTGGGTACAGTGTTTTGAGTTCACAGTCTGCATAGCATTCTCTGAGCTTCCTAGTCTGTGATTTGATATCTCACACAATTTAAGGAAGTTGTTAGTTATTATTGTTTCCAATACTTTCTATTCTTTTCTCTTTTTTGCTCTTCTTTTATCCCCAACACGTGGAACTTACACCTTTTTAAGTTATCATTCAGTTAGTGGATACTCTGTTCTGATTTGTTTCTCAGTATTTTCTTTGCTTTTCAGTTTTAGAAGCTTCTGTTAAGATGTCCTCAGCCTCAGATATCCTTACTTCAGCTCTTCATTCTCTACTATTAGCTTATGAAAGACATATTTTATTCCTTTTGCAGCATTATTGATACTTTCTTTCTGTATTTCTTTAGAGCTGTTTCCTAAAGCTTACATGTTCCTTTTTATGTTGTCCATGTCTTTTATTTTGTATGGTTTAATACATGTGAACCCCAAACATATGTTTTAGTGACATTTTGACAAAATACAGAAAAACTGACATGTAAGGGTTAGTCAAGATAGTCTGGCAGTATAAGTACCGTGGCATAAAAATCATATATATGTCAAAATCATGATAATTTGTTCTAATTATTGTAATATAGGGATAACTATAATAATTTTCATAACTTAGTAAGTTAATTTTTAAGAGGCTTACATGATGAAAATTAGTAATACTTCAAATATTACTAAAAAAGCATGAAAACACTTTATTTCAAAGGGAAACACAGACCTGATATCAGTGCCTGCAGTAAATATATTGAACAGAAGTAAGATTTCTCTGAAATACTAGGTGAAATTTTTTTCTAGAGTAGAAACTCTCTTTTTAAGTTGATGCATGTTTGCAATTCATGAAATTTGCACTTGTTTGGGGGGTTTGGAGATTGGTATCTATATAAAAAAATGAATCACAATCATTTTCAATTACCTTCCTTCCCTTCCTTATATATTTCTTTTTCATAAGAAAATTGTTGGTAATATTATACTTAATAAAAGTATTATGAGTGTATTAAGACTAGAAATTTGCCTCAAAATTCATAGAAGTAGATTTAAAATCAAAATCTTCTTATTTAGTTTGATTTAAAACATGATTTGAAGTTAAAACAAGACATCTAGTTTATATAAGCTTGGTAGTCCCCCTTCCCCCATATGTCTATTTAGTAAAAAGAAATACAACCTTCATTACTAAAGTACTGTCCTTAAGTTACGTATAAAATAGAGAAATGTATCCTTCATCAATTATCAGCCTTAGGGAACTGGCCTTTACCCAAATCTTCATGACCTCCTCAGGATTTTTCTTTTTTGTCCCTGTCTGTGGTTAGAAATTTCACATTTGAAGACACACAATAAGCACAACTAAGCAATACAAGATAATTTTTTTGTGTGGGAAATTTCACATGGTCAGGATATATTTTTAAGCATAAGTTTCTTGTATTCATACTGTTTTATTTAAATTAAAGTAGTCCATCTTACCTCCATTAACATACACTGGCATAATTTAAAGGATATAAGTAGATTATTGTATACATAACAAATGCTTTATTTTTTGCAATTCTGATTCTTAATGTGTAGTTCAGGAACCTATCTTCAAAAGACCCAGGCATTAAAATATTTGGACAAGAAAAATATAGTATCTGTATTTCCCTCTCATATGCTCATGTACAGGTTTTCAGAAACTCTATGGTGTGGTTTTTAACAGATGAAAGGCTAAAGAAGGTATAAATAAAATGTTGTCTTTTATTAAACTAAATATTAAAGAAAATTTTAAAAATTTAAAATGATTCTCTTTTTTTACTCAAGTTATTTTGAAAATATATTGTTCATAAAAATATGATATTTTCATGAACATAATAAATACATAAGAAATGTATCTTAATTTAGTTTACATTATGGTAAATGACAATAGTTATAACCCGCATAAACATAGGCTCATTGAGACCTTTAATAATTGTAAATAGAAATTTCTGGGAACACTCCAAACCCAGAAGTTTGAGAATTGCTGCTATCAACAATTTCTTGTATAGCTCACATTGCTTGTCTGTTCTATTTCACCCCTATTGATTTAAATTATGTTTTAAATCTTCTTGTACAGCTTTAAAGACAATGAATTTTTATAGTCTTTGGCACTATTTAAACTACTTTTGTAACTAACTTAACTTGTTTACTCAGGCAAGTTTTGGTTACTCACTTGAATATTAAGGCTAAGAATATTAGTGAAGTCTGTTCCCACCCCTTGTGCCACCATAGAATCTCTTTAAACCAGTTAGACTAGTTCCATTAAACCATAAACAGACTGCACCGCTTCTGTGTCCAGAGACAAATGTAGAGGACAACTGTGGCATCCAGACCTCTCTAAGGACTGCTACGACTCTCCCCTTAACCTTTTGCTTTTCCATCTATTGAATTCCTCACTGAAACCTCAACTGAGGGCCTTGCAGTCACCACAGGACCTTCATTCCCTTTGTCTTGTTCAGATTGTTGTTTTCCAAAGTAGGCACTTGGTTCCTCATCTCCTGAAGTTTTTGATCAAACTTCTCTGCTTAGAGAAGTCTTCTCTTTGAACTCACAGCAATCCTCCTGCCTTTACCTCCCAAGTGCTGGGATTACAAGTGTGAGCCATCAAGCCTGGCACTGTGGTATATAGTACTGATTGCTGGTGGGCATGAGTCACCACGCCCAGTATTATTGTATGTGGTTACTGGGGATCTAACCAGGGGCCTTGTGCTTGCTAGGCAGGCGCCAGAAACATTGAGCTAAATCTCTGGCCCTCCATCATTAGTTTTATACTCTTTCCCCTGCCTTATTGTGTTTTGTTAGCTGTTACCTTTAGTATGAAATACATTTTCACTTAGTTTATTGTTCTATTTAAATTCCATAATATACTTGTATTTAGTTTTCTTTGTTTTACAGTATTTGTTGTCTGCTGCCATTTATTATTAATGTTGTTATCCGGATATTAATGGGCTAGATTCCAAAAGGCAATGAAAACGAGAAGGCAGATCTCAACCAGTAGGTGGCAGGGTAGGTAGAGGACAAGGAGACACCTGAAAAATTAGACCCAGTGGGAATAGAATATCACCCAATGTGATCTATGTACTAAATACCATCTCCATTAATATTCCAATGCCATTTCATACACAAAAAGAAACAATTGTAAAATTCATATGGACCACAAAGAACTCAAGTAGCCAAGACAGGGAGAAAAGAGCAAAACTAGACCTATTATACTGCTTGATTTCAAAAACCTATTGCAGAGGTGTAGTGAAAGGGTCTGATACTGGGATAAGAACAGATGCCTGGGTGGATGGAACAGAATAGAAATTTCAGACATAAAAGCAGGCAATGTCTGATCAACTAACTTTTAACTAGGGCACAAGGAAGTCAGCATTGCAAAACATATGGCTTTCCATAAATAGCTTTGAGAAAACAGGATACTCTCCGGAAAAAGAATAAAATTAGTATTAATTTTACACTACAAAAACATTAAACTACATTAATCAATGACTGAAACTATAAAACTTCTACAAGGAAATAACATTTCCTTAATATTAGTTTTGCTGATTTTTAAACAGTGACAGTAAACACAAAATAAATAGTGAAAATTAATCAAACTCCAAGGCTTCTATCAGCAAAAGAAGCCATCAATAAAAATGGAAATAATCTATGGATTATAAGAAAATATTTATAAATCAAATACCTGATAAGGAGTTAACATGTAAAACATAAAAAAGAATTGATATAACTCCATAACAATAAAATGAATAACCTGGTATTTATTAAGAAGGAAAAACATTACAATTGTTAGTGTAGGCACAAGGGAAGAGCACCTTCCTACACTGTTGATGAAAATTTAATTTGATGCATCTAGTATGGAAAAAGTACACAAGTTCCTCAAAATATTAAAAATGTTGTACATAACCCATCTACTCTTTTTCTGGATGTACACCTACAGGAAGTGAAATTACCACTTCCTAGTGTTATTTGCACTCCAACATGAATTATAATGTTACAATAGATATGATGTGGAAACAACTGAAATATCAGTCAAAAGGTGAATGAATAAAGAAACAAAACGGTGCTTAACATCAGAAGGGGGGAATTTACAAGTTAAAGGGAACAAAGTCATAGATGCACAGAATGAACATCAGGGCTGTCGTGAGCACTGCCGAACAGGGGAAAATGCTCAAGAGAACAGAGTTCTGAGACTTTTACCATGAATAAAGAAGCTGACAGGTCCTTACAGCACCGCAGTGTATTACCACTAATCACTTCATCATCACTGTAAGTCTATCAACACATCATGTTGTAAGTTTAATCATATGCAGTAACAATAAATTTAAAAGTATCTCAGAGTAGCATCACAGAAACGTGAGGGACTGCAGGAAGGTCAGCCACTGAAAAGCGGCCGAGTGGGAGAGGATTTCAAGCTGTCTCCCGATCTCAGGGGGTGATCATAAAAGAAACAGAAAGAAGAGCGACAGTAATGGAGAGAAGGACGAGGATGTGAGATCTAACATCATCCCAAACCCCGGCTGAGACATGGTGGCATTCAGGCACGAAAGCGAGCAGGTGTGAAGGGAAAGCTCCCGCAGTCATTGGGCGTGGCCGGCCCTTCAATACTCCACTGGATCCTTTCGGGTGCAAGGATCACCCTTCCGCTCTAGGCAGATGGTTTCGTCCAGCTCCAGCCTCAAGACACTGTATTTTCTCCTCTCATCTTGCTCTGACCTCCGCTCTCAGGAGCCAGTTCTTGAGCTGTTTCTCGTTCCAGCAGTTGGTCAGCAGTTGACTTCATCACTGTGAATTTTGGGTCATTCTCCTTCACTCTCCCCTCTTTCACATGATTGTTTTCAAGTTCCTCTCATTTTAGTTTCTTAGGGATCTTTTCAAACTGCTTGAATAATTTAATCATCTGTGTGAAGCCCAGAAGAAGGACACTAATAATGTCTAAAAATATGGGCACATTCTCATTACACAATTCTGTTATCTTTACTACACAGTTTTTCTGAATTTTAAAGGCAGCAAGACTTGTGAAATGCTAAAGTCTCCACATTTATGTTTTAACCTCCATACCTTTGCATTTCTGGTACAGTTATTTATGCCAGTTTCATTTCACCCTTAGTGAATACGATACAGCTTCTGTTATCTTCCTTCTAGCCCGACATGCAATAAACTATCTGATATTTATAGCAAGGTTCTTTCTCCTACATACAAACTGCCTCTCACTGAGGATTCTGATCCTTTTTTTTTTATAGAACACTGTGCTCTCGGTAGCATTTCTAAATTAGGGAATTGTGTTGTTCAACCTTTCTCTATTACCTATGTTCAATGTCATCTTTCAGACTGCCTTTCAGCATGAAAGCCGTCTGCCACCTGTCCTCTGCCGCCTGCCAAGGCTCCAGTACTAGGTTCTGTGCTCTGTCCTACTCTTCTCCTGAGCTACTGTATTTCCTTAATGGGGTGATGTGTAGCATTCAGCCCAGAGACCATGACAGAAACTCCTGAAAGGTGATCTGAGCAGAAGGGATGGGTGCTATGAGTACAAATGGATGGTGTCTTGAGAAATCTTAAGGTTTTTCAAACTAAAAGACTGTGTACGCACCTCATTGAATGGCTTTGACCTTGGGTATAATCACTGAACCAGAAACAGTATCAGCTCTATCTCACATGTACACACGTGCACCTTCAAGTGCTGGGTTTTTTTTTCCCAAGTTGAATTTTCAAAATGTCTTTCTACATTATCCGGCTCGGGGCTCCTATTTAAACTCTGACACAGCTGGCCGTGGTTCATCTCACAGCTGTGGCCTTCTGTGGTTTTAAAGTTGAAATCATGAATAGCTTATAACTTTCAGCCAAGCTCAGTCTCCTCATCTGCTTTCCTCAAGAGAAGTTAGTCTATATTACTGCCTCTCCCCAGCAGTTTGTTCAGACCCTAAGGTGTCTGTGCGTGGCACAGGCTGTGCCCCCTTCTGTGGCTGATCCCAACCTCGTTGAGCCAGCAGCCACCATCGGTGACAGCTTCACTCCCCACAGAAGCAGCCTGTTAAACCCAGGGCCTAGTGATCTCCTGCGATGTCTGGGAACAGACTGACAGCCCCAGGACACTGTCACCAGGCTCTTTGTTTAGCCATTCAGTGCTGAGTACAGCAGGCATGAGGACTGTCAGACACATTTGGAAGGAAGGGGAAGGTGACACCATGTGTCCATATGGTAGGCTGAGCAGAGCCACTGCTCTGTGATTCCAAAATAGAGAGTCATGAACTTTAACAAATGTTCCTAAAAGAGGTACAGGATCAATGAATGAAGATGTCTTCAGGCAGGTGCTCAAAGTGAACGTAGAAGGACTCAAAGACAAATGTAATGTGGGGAAAAAAGAAATCACTAAATAACATATACTCAAACACGCGGGGATTTCCTCGAGTCATTTTAAATATTCAGAATGAGACAAGGGTAGACATCACTGGGCAGGGGGTGCATTGCTGCATTTGAAACCTAAGGCTTTATAGGGGGAATCACTCTACCACTGAGTTACAGCCCAGGTCTAGACATGTACCTTTATAAATTATGAACAGCATGGATGTTACTTATTCTATTTCTTGGAAATTTGTTAGTATTTATCACAAAATACACAGAGTAGGTAAAAAGCTCAAAGAGACTAGCACTCAGCTTCAAGAATTGATATGTGAGCAAAGAAAAACCCTGTAAAAGTCATCAACAAAAACATCTGCATGTTTTCATGTCCCTCTGTTGGGTTTAAGGAATCTGAACAATAATGGAAAAAATAGAACAACCTGAAAGATTTCTTTGCTTTTTTGCCCAGTGAGATGAAGAGAGGGAAGAAATCACATCAGAGAGATATGAAATAAAACCATCATTCAAAACATAGCAACTAGGAAAGCTTCCACCTGGTAACTAAAAAAAAAGTGAAGAAGGTAAGAGGAGATTATCAGAGAAGGTTGAATGCTTCAGAGGGAGACTTTGCAGAGAGCTTGCAACACAGCACAGGAACCATCTTAAAATTGAACCATGTAGATCCTACATTAGACATGAGAGGAAGAAGGATAATGAGGTAAAATAAAATACTCTTTCTTTTCAGGAAATGATACAACTACCTAATTCTGTACCTGGTGCATAGTAGACACTAAAATATGTTTTAAAATCAAAGAAAGAGAGTTCTGAAGCAGATCTCTCTATTCTAACTACTGCTATTCACAGGAGACCAGAAGTGATTAATCTGGGCTCTAGATATGTCATTGTTTAAAATTATGACAAGAAGAACCCGAAAATATAATAAGTCCTAATTAGGAATTATACATCAATGTTATGTTTGATTTATTTCTTGGTCTTAGACCAATTCTTGGTAAGAGATAATGTTATCCCAGCCATCATTTAGTTATATATTTTTGCATAAATTTGTATTTTAAGTAATGTATCTACCATGGTTTTCAATGTTTGGAAACATCTACATAAATTATATGTCCTGTGTTATTTTGCAAATTGGAGTATATTGCATTTGTAAGATTATACTTATGAAATTTCTTAACATAGATGAGTATATCTTTAGTTCATGCATTTTCATGACTATAATATTATATTATATAGAAATATCACAACTCATTGTCATAATTCTTGTTGAAGGTTATTGTAGATAAAAGAGTTATAAAAAGTTATAATTCATTGTCTTTACTAACTTTTTCCAGTGGAGTTTGCCTCTTCAAAAATGTCCTTTCCACCTGTTTTAAATGAGATCATAAAAATATTTTCCTACACTACAACCCTGTACCCCATGGGGGAGTGAGAAAAAAATGAGAATTAAATTGTGTCATATACTGGTACAAATTTTCAATATTGTGTGTGATCATGATGTGAACATATAATGTACAAATAAAGATTCATATTAAAAAATTTTTCCTGTGTACTCTCAAAAATTTGGGAGGTTTTCTTTCTGCCATAATGACTGTATTCATTTCGAGCTGATGTAATGTATGGCATAAGGGGAGAGTGCCATTCTATTGTAAAGAATAATACATCATCAGTAAGAACTGTGTTTGCTATACACTTGGTGCATGTATTTCTTCAGAATGGGTATTCATATTTTTGTTACACCAGTTTTCTATGATGACTGTAACAAAATACCACAAATTAGGTGGCTGAAAATAACAGAAACATTCCCAGTTACACAGGCTAGAAGTCTAAAACCAATGTATGCCAGAGCCCTGATCCCTCAGAAACCTCTGGAAAGAGTGTCCCTTTGCCTTTGAATTTCTGGTGTTTTCCTGGAGTAAATTTGGAGCTCACAGCACCTCAGCATCTCCTCCAGTGTCACATGACCATCTCTTGTCTCTCTTCTTGACTTTTCAGGACACCTGCATCACTCTGATTTAAAAGTTCACCCCTTAGAACCCCATCCTAACTAAAAATATCTGTAATAAAGTTTAAATACTTTTAGGCCTTTAACATACCTCTTTTGGGTATTACAATTAGTTTTGTTGTTGTTGTTGTTGTTGTTTTGAGACAGGGTCTTGCTTTGTAGTTCAGGCTGGTCCTGAGGTCACTTTGTAGCTCAGGCAAGCCTCAAACTCAGCAATCCACCTGTCTCTGCCTCCCGAGTGCTGGGATTATAGGCTTGAGTCACCAAGCCCGGCATTTATGGTATGTGATACTGACTGCTGGTGAGTGTGAGTCATCAAGCCTGGTGTTGTTGTTTGTGGTTACCAGGGATGGAACCAAGGATCTTGCACTTGCCAGACAGGCCCCAGAACCACTGAGCTAAATCTGCGGCCCCTAAATCTTAATCTTTATGGGAATATATATTTTCTTTACCTTATTTAAGATCATATATATGCATATGTAATATAGCTATAGCTATAAAACTAAAACTATGTCCTAATTAAGACAAAATATTAAGAGATAAATCTAAATAAAGAGTATATAGATCTTCCAAGAATTATTTTTGATCTTGAAGTTTGAAACTATCATATGAACTGAAAACAGTATAGTATCTATTATTTATTTATTTAGAGACAGGGTCTCACTTTATAGTTCAGTTTGCCCCTGAGCTTACTATGTAGCTCAGGCAAGCCTCAAATTCACAACAATCTTCCTGTCTCTGCCTCCCAAGTGCTGGGATTATAGCACTTGGCACTGTGGTATGTGGTACTGATTGGTGGTGGGTGTGAGTACCATGCCTGGTACTGTCTGTGGTTACTAGGGATCAAACCAAGCACCTTGGTGCTTGCTAGGCAAGTGCTGAAACACTGAGCTAACTCTTTGGCCCTGATATCATTTCCTTTTTTTTTTGTTTTTGAGATAGGGTCTCGCTTTGTACTTCACGCTGGCTCTGAACTCACTATGTAGTCCCAGCAAGCCTCGAACTCAGCAATCCTCCTGTCTCTGCCTCCCAAGTGCTGGGATTATAGGCGTGAGCCACCACGCCCGGCTCATTTACCTTTTATAACCACTTGTTCCTTGTCACTAGATTCATTCACTTTAAAGTTATTTATATATTTTGACAGAAACTCATCTTTATATCCTACATGTATCTTATCGTTCTAATGCATAAAATCATCAGGATAGTTATATAATTATACTTCCACATCAACTCACTTGTCTTGTTCTTTATATGTTTTACAATTTCCTTTTTTTTTTTTAATTTTTGAGACAGGGTCTCGCTTTGTAGTTCAGGCTGGCCCTGAGCTCACTATGGTGCCCAGGCAAGCTGCCGCGTCAGTGTAAATACATTGACATAGGCTGAGATTAATCTAGCAAGAATTTTATTTATAGGTTATAGACTGATTTTGGTCCCTTCTAATCCAAATGTGGAAGCCAGAACCTGGAACATGACAATTTGTCTTTAAAAGGTAGTTAAGGTTAAATGTGTTCCTGAAGGCTGGACCCATTCTGATACAGCTGGTACTCTCAAAAGTGACCTCAAGGTAAGTGCACACAGAAGAAACCACATGAGGAAATGACAAGAAGACAGCCAGAGAGGCCTCAGGAGATGCCAACTCTGCCAACACTTTGGTCTTAGACTTGTGACTTCTGGCATCTGAGAATATTAATTTCTGCTTCTTAATCTATCCAGTCTGTTGCACTTTGTCATAGCAGCCCCAGAAAATCAAAGCAAACTTCATCCATGACTCCAAAATCTCTACCAATTCTGGACAAACTCGGGGTCATGCATCCACTTAACCTTCCCAGAAAAGTGTGTAGTCTACACAATGAACCTCAAACTAATGCACTCTGTATTTGGCTAGATTTTTCCAGGTCAGACTGCTAATTTTATTTCATCACATGAAAGTTAAGTCTTCAATATTGTGTGCAGATTATTTTGGCCTCATTTTTTTAAAATCTGTAGACTTCGTGAGGTTTCCAGGCTTGTGTTTATGTCTGAATGTTTATCAGTGGTAGAGTCTGTACAACCATGTGTGAGGCTGTGGGGTCAATGCCCAGCACCACAAAAACAAAACAAGGCATGTGGCACCTAAAATTTTTTTAAAAACTGTAAATTTATTATGCAACATTGTCTTGACTCACCCTGAAATATAATTTTTTTAATTTTTAAAATTGATTTTATTGGTACATTTTATATGCATATGGTGATCACACTCCACATTAAGAATTTGTGCCAGTAGATGACATAACTTAATTCTCATTTTTCCCATTACCCTGCTCACCTTACACCCCCTGCCCATATATATATATGAGCTTTGCTTCCTTTTTTGCCATCAAAATTTTCTTTACCCTCATTATTCACCTCATCCCCTTTTCCCTTTGAATATTTTCTACTTCACAATATCTATCATACATCTTCAATCTTCTACTTTTTTACATTCTATTGGTACATTATATGTACACATCACAATAACACTCCACATTGAGAATTTGTACCAGTATATAACATAACTTAATTCTCATTTTTTTCTCTTCACCTACCTACTCCTATCATTACCCTGCCCCTATATACACAAGCTTTGTTTCCTTATTTTTACATCAATATTTTTCTTTCCTCATTATTCACCCCTAAACCCCATTACCCTTTGAATATTTACTATTTCACAATATTGTTCATGCATTCTAGAACACATTTACAACTTCAATTTCTCATATCAGAAAAAGATGTGATATTTATACATCTGTGATCTATTTATTTCACTAATGACTAGGTCCTAAAGGTACATCTATTTGAGTATGAATGTTTCAATCTCATCATTCTTTATGGCCAAGTAATACTCCATTTTAGTAAACAAAACCCCACATCTTCTTTATCCAGTCTAGAGTTGATAGGCATTTGAATTGTTTCCAAGGTTTAGCTATTTCAAACTGAGCTGCTATAAATCATGGGTGGACATGTGTTGCTGCGTTATAAATCTTTCTTTATTGGCACAATTTATATACACCTCACAATCATGTATAACATTGGGGAATTTGTACCAGTATATGACACAAGTTAATTCTCATTTTTACCCAAATCCCTACCCACCCACACCTCCCCACCCCTTTTATACATACTCTTTTATTTTCCTTCTGTATCATATTTATTCCTTCCCGTCATTACATTCCCACACCAAATTTCCTACGGAAATTTCCCACTCTATAAAAATTGTCATACTTTCTAGAGCTCATTTGTATCTACAGGTGTTCATGTCAAAGAGAAGATCCAGAATTTGCCTATCTGTGATCTATTGATTTCACTTATTAGTATATCCTCCAGGTGTCTCCATTTGCACATAAATGGCTTGATCTTGTCATTCTTTATGGTAGACTAATACTCCATTCTATAAAAAAAAAAAAAAACACTTTTTCTTTATCCAGTCTCCAGTTGATGGGCATTTGGGTTGTTTCCAAGATTGAACTATCACAAACTGAGCTGCTATGAACAAGGGTGTACATCTGTCTTTCCAATGTGATTTTTAAAATTCTTTTGAGTATATTCCTAGCAGGGAGCTAGCAGGGTCAATGGGACCCCTAGTCCTAGGGGATTGCAGACTTGTGCAACCATTGGCTCTTTTATTCTTTTCCCCTTTCCACTCAGTTTTGTGTCCTGCTCATGAATGCACTAGTCCTAGTTTTCTGAGAAATCTCCACACGGATCTCCACAATGGTTGTACAAGTCTGCAATCCCACCAACAGTGGAGAAGGGTTCCTTTCTCCCCACAGCCACGCCAGCATTTATTGTTGGTTGATTTTGTGATCGCGGCCATTCTTTGAGGAGTGAGATGAAATCTCAGTGTCGTTTTAATTTGCATCTCTTGAATGACCAGTGATGTTGACCATTTCTTCATATGTTTCTTGGCTGCTTTGATTTCTGCCTCTGAGAAGTATCTGTTCATTTCAGATGCCCATTTTTGAATTGGGTCTTTAAACTTGGGGAGGCTGATCTGTTTGAGTTCTTTATATATTGTCGATAATAGCCCTTTGTCTGATAAACAGCTAGTAAAGATTTTTTCCCATGTTGTTGGTTGCTTTTAGCAGTGCCAGTGACTTCTTTTGCTGTGCAGAAGCTTTTCAGTAGGATGAGATCCCATTTGTTGATTCTTTCTATTTTTGTGCTATAGAGGTTTTATTCATAAAGTCTCTGCCTAAGCCAATGTCTCCAAGAGTTTTACCTAGCCTGTTTTCCAGCAGGCTTATTGTTTCTGTTTTAATATTTAAGTCTCATATCCATTGTGAGTTTAGTTTTGTGCATGGTGCGATATGAATCTTGTAATTCTTTCATGCATATCCCCTGCAGGGGAATAGCAGGGTCAAATGGAACCTCTAATACTAGTTTTTTGAGGAATCTCCACACTGATCTCCATAATGGTTACACCAGTCTATATTCCCACCAATAGTGGAGAAGGGTTCCTTTTTCTCCACAAACTTGTCAGCATTTGTTGCTGGCTAATTTTGAGATAGCAGCCATTCTTTATGGAGTGAGATGAAATCTGTGTTGTTTTCATCTGCATCTCTCGAATGACCAGTGATGCTGAGCATAAACCTGCTTTTACATCTTCTGAGAAGTGTCTTTTTATTTCAGATGCCCATTTTTGAATTGGGTCTTTAAATTGGGGGGGGGGGATTGACTTTTTAAGCTCTTTATATATTCTAGGTAGTAACCTTTTGTCTGAGGAACTACTGGTAAAGAATTTTTCCCATATTGTTGGGTGCCCTTTTGCTCTGTTGGTGGTTTCTTTTGCTGGGCAGAAGGTTTTTAATAAAATAAGGTACCATTTGTTGATTTCTTCTGTTAGTTCTTGTGCTATAGAGGTTTTGTCCATAAAGTCTTTCCCTAATCCAGTGTGTCCAAGAATTTTACCTAATCTATTTTGCAGCAAGTTTAGTTTCTCTTTTAATATTTAGGTCTCTCATCCACTTTGATTTTAGTTTCGTACACAGTGAAAGAGATGGATCTAGTTTCAGTCTTTGGCAGGTTGAAGCCCAATTTTTCCAGCACCATTTGTTAAAGATGCTGTCTTTCCTCCATTGAGGATGTTTGGCTCCTTTGTCAAAGATGAGGTGGCTTGGTGTATCTGTTGTTTCTGCATCTTCTAATTTATTCCACTGATCCTCAGGTCTGTGTTCTTGCCAGTGCCATGCAGTTTTTATCACAGTGGCTTTGTAATAAAGTTTGAACTTGGGGTTAGTGATACCCCCGGCCATGTCCCTGTTTCCTAGAATTGATTTTGCTACTCTAGGCTTCTTGTCATTCCAGACGAATTTTTGGATGCTTTTCTCTAGATCTGTGAAATATGTTGTTGGGATTTCAATTGGAATTGCATTGAATCTATATAGTATTTGTGGGAGTAAAGCCATTTTGACAATATTGGTTCTTCCTATCCAAGAACAAAGGATATCTTTCCATTTTCTGATTATCTTCTTCAATCGCCTTTTACAGAGTGTTGTAGTTTTCAGAGTAGAGGTCTTTCATCTCCTTTGTTAGTTTGACTCCTATATATTTCATTTTTCTGGGTGCTATTGTAAAAGAGACTGAGTCCCCAATTTCTTTCTCTATTGATCTGTTATTTTTGTATAAAAATGGGATTGATATTTGAGCATTGATCTTATATCCAGCCACACTACTAAATATGGTGATTAAGTCTAGCAGTTGCTTGGTGGAGTTTTTAGGA
>PVIC010037188.1:0-18070 GCA_004025085.1 Thryonomys swinderianus
ACAGGGTACTAGATTAGAGTCCAAGGTACCACTGTGGGCTCATTTAATTTGAAATAGTTACATCATTACCCCTTTGCATGGATACATATACACATATACATGTCTCACCTCTTATTACTGAGAGGACTGGGAAGCAGTGACACTCTGATAGCAGTGAGTACACCCAGTGTTCAGGTCTTACTATCTAGATGATACTCTAGTAAAAAGAGCCACACTCTAGGAAGCTTAGGTGCTTACAAAAACAGCTGGATGAGTCTATGCAGAAGGGTTAGGAAGCCAATCTGAAAGAGCTCCCTGTTGTCAGAGCTATAGCAATTTGATCCTCATAGCCTTGTCTGTTACACAATGTAGAATACCAATTTGTGGTCCCATACCTGAAGAAATGGTTGAGTAGGGCTAGAGATGTAGCTCAGTGTTTCAGGTGCCTGCCTTTCAAAGGCAAGGTCACGAATTCAATCCCAAAACAGAAATAAACAAACAAAAAAATGGTTGAGTAGGTGGGAGAAGAGAGATAAATCTTATAAAAGAATTCTAAGTCTTTGTAGGTTATTTTCCTTTCCCCACCCCTCAACTCCTTTCAGAACCTTACCTCTCTTAGAGGTATAAAGAATTGGATGGAAGTGGAAAAATAGTACCTCTAAACTGAGAAACTCTGTAAATACAGTTTATGTCAAGTGATCGAGATTAATGTCACCAGTGATGAGTTATGTTGATATCCTGCTCCCTCTTTACTGCTATGGTAGTCTTTGTAGTCCCCAAAGGATGGCCTGAACATGAGAAAAACTAGAGGAATCCACATTGAAAACATTTTACCAAATACTTGATCAATATTCTGGTCAATTTCAGAGGTCATGAGAAAGAAAGATAGACTGAAACACTGTGGCTTACCTGAAGAGAAAAAGGACACAGTGACTGAATAACTAATATCCTGGTTTGGATTCTGGAACAGAAAAGGGCCATTAGTGGGAAAGTGATGAAATCCATTCAAAGTCAGCGGACTAGTTAGTAGGAAGTACTGTTGTTAGTTTTCAGTTTCCTGGAGAGAAAACTGGTTATGCACTATGTCAACATGAGGTGAAACTGAATAAAGGTTGTGAGATAATTCTATACTACCTTTGGAACTCTTCTGTAAGTCTTCTTAGTTCACCAGAAAATTTCCATTGAAAAAATTGGCCACAGGAACCAGCAGTGGAATCTACAAATTAATAAAAGGGGGAAGGTTTTTTTTTTTTTTAAGATTCAAAGGGAAAGGCTAGGGATGTAGTGGGCAAATGAGAGAGAGGTGTGTGTTGTATGTCTGACTTCTTTCACTTAAGTTCTCAAGTTGCATCCATTTGCCTACAGATGCCTTAAGTTTTTCTTTATGGTAGTACTTCATTGTTTAAATGCCACATAGTCTTTATCTGTACATTTGTTGTTGGACAAATAGGTTGATCCCAAGATTTATCTATTATGAATTATGGTGCTGTAAACATGGGCACACATACATTGCTGTGGTATGATTGTTTTTAACTCTTGGGAAGGTACTTAGGGTTATATTATAATTAATAACAACTATTATAACTAATAATAGGGTTATAACATAGAGTTATACCTGATAGAGTTATAACCCAGGAATTTTTAGTTTTAGCTTTTTGGGAAAACTCCACACTGATCTGCATAGTGGTTGATGCCAGCTGTTACTTGGGCAGAGGACTAACATCTGGACTGTATGAAAAACTCAAAAACAACTAAATCTCCCCATAAAAAATGACCCAATCAAAAATATGCAACCAAAATGAGTATGCAGTTCTCAGAAGTACAAATGACGAGCAAATATATGAAAAAATGTGCAGCGTTGCTGGCCATTAGAGAATACAAATTAAAAGAACACTGAGATTCCATTTTACTCCAGAAAGAATGGCTCTCATCAAGAAATCAGATCATAAGTATTGGAGAAACTTCAGCGAAAAAGGGAACCTTCTATAATGTTGTTGGAAATATGAAATTTTTTTTTTTTTTTGAGACAGGGTCTCACTTTGTAGTTCAGGCTGGCCCTGAGCTCACTATGTAGCCCAGGCAAGCCTCAAACTCAGCAATCCTGCCTCTGCCTCCCGAGTGCTGGGATTACAGGCGTGAGCCACCACACCTGGCAATATGAAAAATTTTACACATGTAAATTTGTGACAGACTGTCCTTTTGCATTGTTAAATTTCTTTTAACAGTATTTTACAGTGAGTATGGAACAAAAGATATATGAATTTAATATAAAGAATATTACAGTTTAATTATCTTTGCTTCATTGTTACACTGCAATAGAGAACATTACAGGTAAAGTTCTTATTACCTTGTCATTTCCTTTGTAGAACTATCTGTGTTCTAAAATTGTATATGTCTTTATTTGCCCATGCACAAACATATAGTGATTTATGTGATTTAGACATTTATGTAATGATTGTGTCAGATCACAACTTTTTAATATATTTAATGTGAAATTTTAGCATGGATATATAATGGCTATGGTGGGTTGTAGAACTCTAGCTTATAGGTGAATGGTAGAGGAACGATCCTAGGACAGTGAGAAAGTTGTGTTGATTTTCCAGGTAAGGGGAGAAGTAATGAAGAATGTAGAGTTAAGATTTTCTCAGGTGGGCCAGAGATTTAGCTCAGTGGTTCTGGCGCCTGCCTAGCAAGCACAAAGTCCCTGGTTCATCCCCATTAACCACATACAACAAAGTGTGTGTGGTGACTCAGGCCCACCAGCAATCAGTACCACATACCACAGTGCCCAGGTGTGGTGGATCATGCCTGTCATCCCAGCACTCGGGAGGCAGAGGCAGGAAGGATTGCTGAGTTCCAGGCTTGCCTGGGCTACATAGTGAGCTCAGGGCCAGCCTGAACTGCAAAGCCAGACCCTGTCTCCAAAAAAAAAAGATTTCCTCAGGAAAAAGAAAGGCTGTCCTTGGCATTTGCATAGACAGGAGTTCAAGAGTTACTTTGGCCCTGAAACATTAGTTTGTTTCTTTCTAATTCATCATCATCTGTGTCTGTGTATCTTCCTCAGAGCTTCACATTTGTGGCATGGTGGCTCCTTAAATCCTGGTGCTGCCTTTACTTCTGTTTGCATTGTCCACAAGTCAGCATTTTTACGTAATGTTTTGTTGTTGTTATTTTTGAGACAAGGGATCACTATGCAGGTCAGGGTGGCCTTGAACTCACTATGTAGCTGAGGCTAGCCTCCAATTCACCTCCAGGCCTCTGCCTTCTCAGTGCTGAGACTATCAATGACGTGTACCACCACACCCAGCTACTTCATTGTTTTGATAAATTTTTAATAGCTCCTGAAGAATCCATTAGTCATGACTGCTTGAGAAGTTTAAATTATTGCTCATCTTCTATGTTCCAATTATTGCTGCTTGCTAGCCATTCATTCATTCATTCATTCATTTAGAGACAGAGTATTGCCTTGTAGTTCAGGCTGGCCCCGAACTCACTATGTAGCCCAGGCATGGCTCAAACTCCCAGCAATCATCTTTCCTCTTCCTCCAAGTGCTGGGATTACAGGCATGAGCTGCCACACCTGGCATTTTGATATGCTGTGATACTGGGGATTGAACTCAGGACCTTGTGTTTGCCAGGCAGATACTGGAACTCCTGAGCTAAAACTCCAGCCTGCTGCTTATTTATTTTGATTTTTGGTGCCAGGGTTCCAAAGTTCCATAGACTTAGTATATCATTCTTTTTTTTTTTTAGACAGGGTCTTGCTTTGTAGTTCAGGCTGGCTCTGAGCTCACTGTGTAGCCCAGGCAAGCCTCGAACTCAGCAATCTGCCCGTCTCTGCCTCCCAAGTGTTGGGATTACAGGCGTGAGCCACCATGCCCGGCACTGTGGTATGTGGTATTGATTGCTGGTGGGCATGAGTCTCCATGCCCAGCACTGTATGTGGTTACCGGGGATTGAACTCAGGACCTTGGTGCTTGAGAGGCAGGCGCTGGAACCACTGAGCTAAATCTCCGGCCTGTATCTTGTACTTTTGAGGACCTGAGGACAAAGTAACACTAAGCTTAGTCACTGAAATTTCTCAGTAGTGTCAGCACATTTAAAAGATGTTAGAATTACAACATTTAAAGTGCATTTCTGCCACCTTTAAAATTGATCCCAGGAGAAAATAACTACTTTCTCATATTGCAGTTTTATGGAAGCCAATCCTTCCATAAATCTTAACTGAAGTAATTTCAGAAAAAGGTATGTGACATAAGGAAACTTCAGAGAATAGAGGTGGAGTAGAAATATGTGAGGAGTAAAAATAGAAAAGCAGGGCATGAACTTCCCACTTGTTTTCCATATGACCTCATGAAAAGGAGTCAGTCTTATTTGTGCTTTTCCTACTGCACCAGTCCTCAAAATTTTCCTGAAAACATATGGTTTAGTCTACAACTTAAATTCAGAGACCTTATTGTTCTAGTCAGGACGGTCCAGGTGACATTGCACAGCCAGGGGGCTCTGTGTGGTGGCATAGCACAATGAGAGTGAGCTCCTCATGTGGTGCAGGTTGCTGCGTCTCTGGACTGTCTCCTGTGCGGAGAGCCTCCTAGGACAGCTTTGATCTGTTCAAGTCATCACCAGCCTTGCATGGTGAAGCAGGGCAAGAGAGCATGGGAAATTATATTCCAGATTTAAATGCTTCCTGATAGCAGTAGACAGCAGAATTAGAAAGTCTGGTGACCTCTGGCAGTGTCAGCACACCTGCTACGCATGACATGGGTGCTTTCTGTGCTTGTTGGGAGCCTCTAGTTTGACAACATCCTGAAAGGGTTAGAATAGGCCAAAGACACTGGAGCAGAAAGCTATATAGGGAGATGATATCAATAATGTGGTTTAAAAAATGGGTGTTAGGCTTCACTAGAGTTTTCTCCACAGAAGCCATATAAATGGCAAAAAGTTAAATGAAAGGTGCCCAATGTTACTAATCATCAGAGAAATGTCAGTCAGAACCACAACTCAGTATCACTCACCCCAGTGAGAGTGACTGTTACCAAAAGACTAAAGGTGATGAGTGCAGGCAGGCAAGGGTGTGGGAAAAGAGATCCTTGACATTGCTTGTGGGAGTATGAGTTAGTCTAGCCTCTGTGGAAAACAGTATGGTGGTTCCTTTAAAATAAGCTGGGTGTGGCGTTGCATGCCTGCAATTCCAGCACTCTGGGGGGCCCAAGCCGGTGGCTGGTTAAGATCAAGCTCAGCGTGGGAAACGGAGCAATTTTGTGACTGTCTCATTGTCACCCCCCAAAAAACCTCAAAAGCCCCCAACCCCCCAAAAGCTAGAGATACAGCTCAGTGTAAAGGCACTGCTGAATTCCCAGTGCTGGGAAAAAAAAAGGCACTACTAAATGATTGAGTAATGGCACTAGTACGCATATATACCTAAAGCGACAGAATCAGTGAGTATGTTGAAGAGATGTCTACATTCCCATTTTCATTGCAGCGCTTTTGTCAGTAGCTAAGAAATGGAAGCAACGGAGTCATTAGCTGATGAATGGATAAAGAAGTATGACAGTGGACAGTGGAATACTGGCCAGCCACAGAAAGAAGGCCACCCTGTTACCTGTGACAACATGGGAAGACTTCAGTCTATTGTGTTAAATAAAATAAGCCGATGCAGAAAGACAAGAGCCACATGGTCTCACTTACATTTGGAAAACAGAATAATTGATCACATCAAAGTTGAGAATAGAGTGTTTACCAGAATCTGCGGAGAGGAGGGGGAGAGGGATGAAGAAGGGCTGGTTAGTGGAAACTGAGACAGAAGCAGGAAGATTGGTGTAGTATAGTGTAACTGTAGACAAATTTACAACAGATGGAAGAATGGATTCTCAGTTTTCATCATAAAGGGGGACTTTGCTTTAGGATAGGGGATGAATATATTTAATATGATTTGAACATTGCATACTTCCTTCTTCACATGCTTACATACCTCCTCTTTAGGAAAATAAAGTTTATATTCAGATCTAAGGTCCTCAGTCACTCTTCTGTATGTACAGGTTTGTGTTGATTACTGTAGTCAGCTGCAGTTACTGTAAAATAATGGTAACCATTTTTTAAAATGCTATCCAAAAGGTACAGTGAAAGTGTAAAATGTTCAGCTTCATTTCCCTTTACAGGACAGTAGTCATATATGCCATCCATTGCTGACTGAAAACCATTATGTGGTATATGACCGCTTATGAAATTCTGACATATATAGTTGTCATGTAGATAACAAAAAGCAGATCAGTGATTGCCCATAGATGCCTCCTGGGGGTAGATGTAGCCACACTGATGTCCACGTGGCCTCCACTGGCTATGTGAGAGGGTGAGGACTGTGTTCATTACCTTGTGTGGAGAAAAGTCCTGTCTGTCCACTGGGCTTTCACACCTGCTGGAGGAGTGTGGTGACATGGTCATGGTTGGATGCCTTAGTATAGCCTGCTGGGATGAAGGTGTAGGTTCCATACTGGACTGTCACTGACACAGGTGGAGAAAAAGCTGCAGGTGTTTCCTATGCTGTTTGATTGCAGTAGCGTGGCTATTTACTAGGAGTGCCCTGCCTTGCTAGGTCACCCATTTTCCTGGTTGTTTAGTTGCCAGAGGCAGGCTTTTCTTGGAGCCATTTTCCGTTGCATCCGTTGGCATTTCTAGGTTTCCAGCATTTCCAGTACCTACGCTGGGATGTAGCCAAAAAAGAGATCAGTAAACTTGCTGGAATTGTCAGCTTCTGAGAACCTGGTCTCCCTGACTGGTTTAGCTTTCTAAGACATGTGTTTTTTTTTTTTTTTTTTTTTTTGTGGTACTATTGAACTCGGGCCCTTGTGCATCCAGGGTTGGTACGGTACCACTTGAACTAAATCCCCAGCCCTGGTTTAGCTTTCTGTACATACCAGAATCTTTTTACTTACTGTTGGGTAAAGTTAATCTGTAAGTGTACTTAATGGGAAGAATAGGGGAAAGTACATCTACTCCAGCTTCCCACAAGAGATATCTAGGTAGTGATGCATTTTATTAGGGATGGTAAAACATGGTACTAACAATTGCTTACCTTGCTCAAAAGTAGGGTTTATCAAATCTTAAGCACTTGGCAATTATTTTTTTTCCTTTAAAAATAAAACAAAAAAAAACAAGTCTCACTGTGTAGTGTAAACTGGTATTTAACTGTGTTGTCCAGACTGGTGTTGAACTTGGGGTGATCTTCCTGCTCAGCCTCCTGAGTGCTGGGATTATAGGTGTTTGTCACCATACCTGACCCTAAGCACTTATTGAATAATAATTTTACTTTATGAAATGGTTTAAAAATAGTTGTTTTTCTTAAGCTGCTGTTATATAGTCAGTGTTCACAAAAATGCAGTGTATGTTACCATTAATCCAAGAATAGACTGACATCTAGTAAACAGCCTTTCTTTTAAATTATGACTTGCATCTGAAGGTTAAAGTAATAAAAGGTTTAAGATAACATAACTGCAGTTCACTAATTGTAGGCATTTAATAAATATTAGTGGACTCTGCTCAGTGGTGAGTGTCTTATAAAAGGGTATGGAGTCTGATCACCTCAGGCAGTTGAGAAGAGTAGTTGGTAGTTGACCTACAGTTGTTGAAGTTTAGAAGTCCTGGAAATTGCAAAAGAGACAAAATCAGCAAAATAAAAGGAGAAGGTTAGTAAAATAGCTTATTAACTGTACTTTGAGCATTAACAGGGCAGTTTGTAGAAGAGGAGTTTGGTCTGTGAAAGGCAAAGCAGTACTGATCCCAGAAGTGGTGTGTTGCTCGGTTTTTGTTAATGTTTTCACTTGGATGATTTTAAAAGTACTTGGCTATGCTCACAGAAGATGTCTCAGGTATTGGTAAGTTAATTCTTATATTTTAAGGTTTGAAATGAAACTCTGATTCCCTTTCAAGATTTATCTTTTTGATAAAGATGAACAAAAATTTACATTTAAGTATTTCAGGAAACTGACATTTGGATGTGTTTTTTCTTGATTTTAAGATAATTTTTAGCAGTTTTCCCTCATAAAGAAGAAATAGTTAAATCATGGATTCTCCTTGTCCTTTACATTGGATAGTTTGAAAACTTGTATTTAAAAATGTTTGTAATTTACTTATTTCTAATTTCCATGTAGACATCAGACCTTTAAATGTGCTTAAAATATTTTAAAGAACTAATATTAAAGAACAATAAAGCAGTATAGGGTACAGAAAATGACCTGATAATATATGGCTACTTTAGAGAGGTCATATGGATTTTTTTTGTCTTTTAGTGTGTGTTTTTTGAGACGGTTTCATTTTGTAGTTCAGGCTGGCCCTGAACCCACTATGTAGCCCAGACTAGCCTCAAACTCTCGGCAGTCCTGCCTCTGCCTCCCGAATGCTGAGACTACAAGTGTGAGCCACCATGCCCGGTTTACTGATTTTTTTTTTTTAATGTTATCACATTCTTTTTTTGGAATAAGGCTGACTTAGTTTTTGAATCTGTTCAGACTCCATTGTTTCCATTAGAAGAAATATGAGAGAGGGAACAGTGTGATTTTGTATGATCTTTTAAAAAGCTCTTTATGAAAATTATTCTTTTGGTTAAACATTGGCTCTTGAAGTGTTAGGAGATGAGGACTTTTAATAGAACAGGAAGTTAGTATTATGGTAGTTGGAGAATAATATTTGGTATTGGTTTACTTTCATTAATTGGACAGATTAAAGGAGCAAAACTGCAGATATTAAAGTACCAGACAAAATAATTTACTTGCTAATTGAGAAATAGGATTTAATAGAAGATATTAGTTTGATCAAAGCAATTGTTTTACAATGTAAGTCAAAATGTATCTTATAAGTTTTATTAAAATGATTCTTACCTTTGTAGAACACGTTGCTTCAACAAACAACAAACAATGAAAATGCAAAAAAAAAAAATAGACGGATTACCAAAGTTGTAATAGTTATTTATGGTCCATCATGGTACATTTTCTGTTTCAGACTGTTGAGACATTAACTTTGGCACACTGGTTAAAAGTTATTTATTTCACAACTTGGGTTATTTTGATAATATTCTGAGTCATGTGTGGTCTATATTCTGTAAATGAGACCAATAATTTATTTAGGTAATGGTAGAAAAGATATTTAAGGATTTAGATTTTATATTGGCATAAACACAACAGATATTTCTTCTTCCATGCTCTGTAATAATTTGACCTATAGCACTGTTATTTGTGGACACACCAAATCTTTTATTAAAAAGAACCGCACAGTGATAATTTTGAACCAAAAGTTAACCATAGATATGTTATATATTTTTTATATATACATATATAGATGTATGTTTTGTGAGAAGTACATTTCTTCTTTGTTACCCACCTTCATCCTCTTTCCTCAATTAGAAATTTGGTAGATAACTTTAAAGACTGATTCTGTAGTAAATATTTTAAACTGAACTATTTGCAGCATCCCTATGCCTTCCTTTATATATTATTTTCCACACCATAAATGGAAATTTAGCACATATATAAAAATCATATTGTTGCTTGATTGGAATTTAATTTGGAAAGTTTAAATTGTTTTTTCCACTTGAATTATTAAATTTGGTTTTTGCTCAGGTATTTCAAAGTGGTTACTGCCACAGAAATAATTTACACTAGGAACTGTCAGGAAAGCGTGAGTGCCAGAAGCTGGGCCTCTGGGCTCTCTCCTGTTCGTTCTCACTAGAGCAGCACAGACTTCCACTTGTCACCGTCATCCACAACCCCAAGGTTAAGAGCTGAGAGACAGGATCTCCTGTGCAGGCAGGATGTCTCTTCAATCAGCTCTCATTTTGTGTAGCTCTTATTCTAAAACCCCCTTCACTGTATGGCTGAAAATGCACATGACTTTAAGCAAATTAACTATTATGTAAAAACAGGGGCACTGTAACATAACGGAGTGTTTTCAGTCCTTTTCAGCCAGTGTGGTATGTCTCAGAGAACATGCGTCAGAGTACAGCTCTTTACTTAGGGTTTGGCTTGCACTTCCTTGGCTTTCACTAGCAGTTCAGGGAAGGAAAAGGAAGGCAGTGGGACACCATTGACAGGAATTTATATAACTTTCTCCTCCCACCTCTTTTCCTACAGTGCAGTTTAAATAGGAATCTTTTTGTCCAAAGTAGAGAGGCAGCAATTATGTTGTGATTTAGGGAGAGGAATTTAGAAAGTTTCAAAATAATCCTGTATTATCTCTGCCATTGTTTTGCTGACTTTGATGTATTGACATACAGAAGGTATTTATTGATCATGTTACAAAAGGCTTTTTCCTGTTGTTCATTTTACTTTGGACCTAAAGTTGGTGTGTGTGTGTGTGTGTGTGTGTGTGAATATAATCAGTTTAATCATAATGAAAAAGAAATCTAAGGATTTGAAGTAAATCCTTTTGGATCATTGCTTATTTGTTTTCATTTATACTCTAAAACAACAAGTTTAGGAACACAGGAGACAAATATTTTAGGTTAGAGACCTAAATTAGTATTTCTAGACTAACTTTTAAAATATAAGCCTAAAGTTGACTACTCGAAGCTAAAAAGGTAGAGAGGTATGTATTAATTTCTGGTAACTTTCCTTATTGTTTAATGATACCACGTTTTCATATTATTAAATTGTACTTGTATAAAATAAACCACTAACACTAACATTTTTAGAGATACAGAATGATAAATTAAAAATATTTAATTATATTCTAAGTTTTTAAAGCTTAAGCAGTTTCAGCCTCTCTCATTTGAAAAATAAAAAGCCTTGTCATCTCATTCAGTTTTATTACTCTTTGACCTTTGATTTTGTGAAGTTGCTTTCTGTTTTCACATCATGTGCTGACCATGAGGAGATAACTATATTATTATATGAGTATATTATAGCATGAAAGAGCAATGTGTGAATTTTATTGATTGTATTTTTAGTTATATGCTTTTGGCTAGTTCAAGGGAAGTGTCTTTGATTACCTCAGTAGGTGAAGAACACCTGTATCTTCTCCAGCTTTGCTGGCTCATGCCATTTACTTACATTTTTTATCTTCTGTTATGCTGCTTCCTTCTAGTCAGTGTCTTACATTATTACCCATGTGGAGATTATTTCAGCCAGTCTGTATTGAGGCTGTCTTATGGGGAAGCCTTCTCTCATTAGAGGAGATTCAGAGTTTTCTGAATTTGCTGTCTGTACATGCTTTCTAAGGGATCACACTATTTTCCGGATCTCCTGGAGTCATTTCAAAGTCCAGAAAGGAAGTGAAGTCAGTAGAAACTAAGTAATATACTTGATTTCATGGCTGTTTTAGGTATATGGTAATAGTGAATAGAAGAGGAACAGTAAGATGCTAGGACCTTACTGACATTCTGTAGGTACTCTGCAACATTTTCTTTTAACAGTGATGGCCAAAGTAATCTGGAGTACTGGTTTCCTTGAAATTGGGAAATGGAGTAGATTGTTTAGAATGTATGTCTAGTGGCACAGGAAGTATCAGCCAGGGTTTCTAGAAGAGGAGGTGGTGGATCCCCACACTCCTTGTCCTATTTAAAATTTTGGTAAGAGCCTTGAGGTCACATGGTACGGATGAGACCATCTGAGTGGACTCTTAGGTATCTGGAAGGCTGTATACATGAATCCTTCCAATTAGGGTACACTACAGTTTTAAATTCTTTCTCTTGTTCCTTTGATGTTTTTCCCTCTCCCTTGGTACGAGGAATCAAACTTAGGACCTTACTTACACTGTCTAGGCAGGGTTGTCACCACTGAGCTGGCCTCTGATGTCTTTTGTCCTTAGAAGATTTAATATTCATAGGTGTGATCATGTCTCAGAAAATATTAAAAGTTCCTAAGATGGTTATAATTGTTGAGCATTTAATATATGAGAATTAATATATGTCATTCACATGGTTAATTTTTATTAGAGATAATATGTTATATAGAGTAGAACCAAGATACATACCCAGAACATTTGTCTCCTGATCTCATGCCCCGCCCCGTGAATGTCATCATTATGCACTGAAATTTACACAAATAAATATGTTTTTATAAAAGGGTTATTCCTAGAGGAATGAGATTTAAAGTCAAACCAAGGGCTTGGTCTCCTGTAATGGAAAATAACAATGTCCATCTTACGATGTGACTGATTGGTTGGCACTGATGATTGAATCCAGGGTCTCATTAAGTTACCCATACTGGGTATGGACTTGGAATACTTTCATTTCAGCCTACCGAGTAGTTGAGATCTACAGGTGTATGTCACCCTGCCTGGCTTATTGTTAAGTTTTAAAAATAGTTCCCAATGACAGTGGTTTAAGCTGCTAGTTTATTAAAAACAGTTTGCTTTCATAAACACGCTCATACAGATACCTCATCTTTAAGTGCTTATCAGTGTGATTGTCACAGATCCCTGTTATTTGTAAGTCAGAGGCTGTGCACATCACTGTTTTGCCATATTGTCTTTCAGCAAGCCTGTCAGATTTTAAAATTTTTTTTAGGTTTGTAAGGTAAATCTTATAAGAATAATGATATTTATTTTTATTCACTTCTTGGTCTTCATGTTGTTTTTATTTCCTTTGTGAATTATCTGTTTATGGATTTTGCTCATTAAAAAGATCATTTCTTAACTTTATAAGATAATAAATCTATTGATACGTTTTATTGTGTTTTTGCTTTTTTTAAACTTTTTTTCTTTTTGGTGGTACTGGGGATCAAACTTGGGCTGGGCCCTTGTGCTTCCAAGGTAGGTGTGGTACCACTTAAGCTAAATCCCGGCTTTTAACTTCTTTTTTATGATAACTTTTCACATGCAGAAGATGTTTGACTTATGGTAGCATGTCCCTTGGTAGGGACATCCTGAAGCAGAGGGACAGGTAGCAGAGACATCCTGAAGAATTTGCGGTTAGGCGATTTCATGGTTTTTGAACACAATAGAACGTACTTACAGAGCCCCAGCTGGTGTAGTGTGTGTGGTGTGTCTGTGTCTGGTTCAGCTTGTTGCTCCTCAGGCCTGGACTAGCACAACGATGTGATGAGGTCAAGGAACACTGAAGTAAACTGAGATCTGTGGAGCGGTGTGTGGCCAGAGGAATGTGGCAGATAGTTTGACAGCAAACTTTTTATTTTTTTAAACATACAAAGAGTATACCCTAAGCAATTGCCCAAGTTAAGAACTAAGGTAGCATCTTTGACTCTTTTCAGGTCAGAGCTAATGAGTTATCAAGATTATACTTTTCAGTATTTTCTGAATCTTTAAAAATTTCTCTGCTCTGTCATGATAACTTGAAACATGTTTTTATTACCTTATTCTTTCATACTGCACAGAATAATTTTGTTTCTACATTTGAAAACTTCTGTGACAGAGTCCCATCATCCCGAACCATGTAGTTCGGGTTCTCTGCCATGGCACAGAGTGCCTTACGTTGTCTGCTTCGCTGGCCTGGCTCATGATCTTTACTGTCTCAGCACTTTCCTTCTCCAGGCTGCAGCTGAACGTGGTGTGTCCCGTTTTTTCAGAAGCTCTCTGTTGCTCCCCAATTGCTTGGATGCACTTGGCAGGGAGACGCTCTTCCTCTTCTCTCCCCTGCGTCTTCCTAACAGTAGGGCTTCTCAATAGAGATGCTCCTTGCCCTGTGAAGCCCTTCCGACTCCCCTCGTCATCACCAAGTTGTATTAGGGGAATTTCCTGTGTCAGATGGCCGGTGTTTTCTACCTAGAGCACATATCATAAAGAATTTATGGGCTGTAATTTGTGTACTGTGAGTTTCATGCATTTAAACTGTAACATTTAATGAGTTTTGACAATTGCATACAAGCATGAAACCAGTTTACAATGAAGCTATAGAACATTTAAATAATTTCTGAAAGGTCTTGTTCACTCCTTACCCCGTTGTTTTCCCTTTCCCCTTCTCTAGGAAACCATTAACTTGCTCTTTCTATAGATTGGTTTGGATTGTCTTGCAGTTTTTAATTTATATATTTTGAGTCTGACTTGATAGATTTATTTTTGTGTACCAATAATTTGTTCTTTTTTAAATCAATAATTGTGTTCTTTTTTATTGTTTTATAGTCTACCACTTACTTACTGTGCTTGCTGCCTTTAGTTTCTCTATAGTTCTAGTTTTCTTGCTAGCTGCTTTTTGATTCTTGGCCCTGTACTTCTTTTTCTTTCCTAGGTTATTATTTTCCAGGTGTCCCAATTCTAAATCTCCTCACTTTAACATAATTTCTTTTTTTTTGCTTTTTGAGACAGGGTCTCGCTTTGTAGTTCAGGCTGGCCTTGAGCTCACTATGGTGCCCAGGCAAGCCACTGCGAACTCAGCAATCCTCCTGTCTCTGCCTCCCGAGTGCTGGGATTACAGGCGTGAGCCACCACGTCCAGCATTGTGGTATGCGGTGTTGATTGTTGGTGGGCGTGTCTCCACGGCCAGCATTATATGTGGTTACCGGGGATCGAACTCAGGACCTTGCGCTTGTGAGGCAGGCGCCGGAACCACTGAGCTAACCCTCCAGCCCTTTAACATAATTTCTAATGAATGTTATTTAAAGATGTATGGATTTGATATTATAGGAAGATAACACCTTTTAATAGAAAAAAGTTCTGTGGGAACCATCATTTTCAATTAGTTATGCCACAGATTCTCATACTTTCTGGTTTATAACATCCTAAGTATTTTAGACATTACTATTAGTTCATGGTCCCCCTAGAATCTAGAGCCTAGATCAAAAGAAGTACTTCAGAATTATACCTATTGTTAGAATAAAATAATTTAGTAAGTTATTTATACTGTAACTAGACATTTAAATAGCATATAGGAAATAAAATTTATATATATATATATATATTTTTTTTTTTTTGAGACAGGGTCTTGCTTTGTAGTTCAGGCTGGCTCTGAGCTCACTATGTAGTCCAGGCAAGCCTTGAACTCAGCAATCCTCCTGTCTCTGCCTCTCAAGTGCTGGGATTACAGGCGTGAGCCACCACGCCCGGCTAAAATTTATATTTTTAAGCACAGTTATTATTGTTAGATTGTGTATGTCTTTGGGTACTACATAGCTCTCAAATACTAGAATTTGAGGGGCTGGAGATTTAGCTCAGTGTTTCTGGTGCCTGCCTAGCAAGTGCAAGTGGGCACAAGGTCCCTGGTTTGATCCTGCTAACCACATACAATACTGGGCGTGGTGGCTCAGGCCCACCGGCAGGCAGTAAGTACCACATACCACAAATGCTAGGTTTGGTGGCTCAAGCCTGTCATCCCAGCACTCGGAAGGCAGAGCCAGGAGGATTGTTGAGTTTGAGGCTACTCTAGGCTACATAGTGAGCTCAGGGCCAGCCTGATCTACAAAGCGAGACCTTGTCTCAAAAAACAAAAACAAAAATAAAAAGACCACTAGAATTTGATAACCCAGTGCATTTACTTCCTGTTCCACGTTGATTTTCATGTCACTTGCTTTCTTTCTTTGCAACTTCCCAAAGCCCAGTTCCCAAATACTGTAATTGACTCTTTCAGAAGAAGCATAAATCAGACTAATGTTGAACTTGTGAACATTTGTGAGCTAATGGCTCCCTATGTCTCATATATGTACTGCAGTTTTCCCCTCAAAATATGTTCCTCTGTCTTTGGAAGTTTTCTGTGGTACCATGAGATCCACAAATCTGTGCAAAGGTGTGTAGTGGTTGAGCATAAGACACTGTTTTAATTTTTCTTTATTCTTTTCTTAATCTAATTTAATTTTTCACTTTGAAATTATTGGAACAGTTTGCATTGTATTTTTTTTTTTTCTTTTTGAGACAGGGTCTTGCGTTGTAATTCAGGCTGGCCCTGAGCTCACTATGGTGCCCAGGCAAGCCGCCGCGAACTCAGCAATCCTCCTGTCTCTGCCTCCCGAGTGCTGGGATTACAGGCGTGAGCCACCACGTCTGGCATTGTGGTATGCGGTGTTGATTGTTGGTGGGCGTGTCTCCACGCCCAGCATTGTATGTGGTTACCGGGGATCGAACTCAGGTCCTTGCACTTGCAAGGCAGGCGCCGGAACCACTGGGCTAACCCTCCAGCCCTGCATTGCATTTTAAACATTAGGAAATAATTAATTTTCCAGTACTATTTGTATTTTGTAAACTTGGTATAATGTTTTGTTTTTTTTTTTCTGGTACTGGGTTTGAACTTGGGACCTGGCACTTGCCAAGCAGATGTGATGTTGCTCAGCTACATCCCAGCTGTATTCTATTTTAATGTAGACTGTTAAGACTGTTTAAAAAGCAGAAACAAAACTGTTCAGGCTATGTTCAGTTTTATGGAGATATGTATTATGTACATATATAGTATCTGTAGATTTTTAGTGTAAAATAATTTTTGTTTATAGTCTTAAGGCTTGCTGCCCAAATAGCAATAGCAGGTAGATAAGATGTTATGATTATACATGTCACTTGTTAATGCCTATGTTGAATAGCTATAAATAAATGGGGACTTAGGCAAGAGGTCTAGTTTTGTTTTGTTCTGTTTTTGTTTTTTCTGGTGGAACTGTATGTTCAACCTGGGACTTTCAGTTGAGCTACATCTATAGTCTTTTTTTAATTTTTATTTTGAGGGTGGGTCTTGGTAAGTTACTAAGTTATCTAGGTGGGCTCAAACTTGTAGTCTTCCTGCCTCAGCTTCCCAGAGTTCTGTGATCATAGGGATATGCTCCGTGTCTGGCTGAGGTTGGTGTTTTTATCTCTTCTGTTTTTACTAGATTACCAGCTTACTTTTTTTTGGCAAAATTTAGACAGTTTTCTCCACTTTTTTTTTTTTTAAAGCTCTTATCAAATTTTTCCTCAGTGGAGAATGATGGCAGTGTGCTTTCTCACACATGGATATATAGACTCTAGTCTGCCTTTGGCTTTCTGTTTACATTCTAGTCTCTAGCTGACTTGTCCCTCTCTTCTTTCCTCCCTTCCTTGGGATGGGCTGCTGGCTGTGAGTACCCTACCATTGAATTGAAGCCTCAGCCGGGACTCCTGTTTTTGATGGTGATTTCATTATTTTTAAAACAAACAGTCTTTCTTTTAGAACCTATTAAAATGAAGGATCCTATTATGTGTGACTCTTTGTCCAAGAGTTGAATACCAGAATAATTTTATGTAGTTGGAAATCAAATTCTTTGTTAACTATATGCGGAAAACATCTCTAGTTAATTAAAAACAAAACAAAAAAGCTTAAACGACTTTTGGTTATTTTCAGCAAATAAATTATTAAATTTTGTATTACATGTGTGAAGTTGGACTCTGATAAATCACTCCTTACCTCTTATATATGGAATTTGAGTTTTCCAGGCACCACATATTTCAGAATGACATCTTCCCTTCCCTTTGCTGTTACACATTGTTTGTCTGATTATGATCTTCCTGTTTTGTTTCATATATTGATATGCCTGTTTTTTTTTTTTTTTTTGAGACAGGGTCTCGCTTTGTAGTTCAGGCTGGCCCTGAGCTCACTGTGTAGCCCAGGCAAGCCTCGAACTCAGCAGTCCTCCTGTCTCTGCCTCCCGAGTGCTGGGATTACAGGTGTGAGCCACCACGCCCGGCTTGATATGCCTGTTTTTATGCCAGTACCACACTAGTTTATTATATTATTATAACTTTCCTGTGTATCTTGGTTAAAAAGTCAATTTCCTTTTCCTTGGAGCTGTTGCTGACCTTTTTTTTGTATATGTAAATTTAGAACAGTTTGTTAAATTGCTACACTAAGTGTCTAATGTATTTGTTAGAATTGCTTCATATGCTTATATCAGTTTGGAGAATTGATGTCTTTAAAATACTGGATTTTAATCTTTGTATATGTTATAGCTTCCTTTTTACTTGTGTTCTTCCATGTTTTCTAGGAAAACTTCATACTTTTTTTCCTCGGTGGTTTACATATCATTATACCTGTGACTTAGAACAGGATTTCTCAAGCTAAAGCCCACAGGACACAATTTGTACACCAATTTTATAAAGGTTAACAATGTAAGGATGGTAGTTAAGAATTTTATAAGTAGTGGAAAAAACTCAAAGGAATATTATGACATGTAAAAATCATGTGAAAGTTAAAGTTTTAGTGATCACAAATACTTTT
>PVIC010037189.1:0-18204 GCA_004025085.1 Thryonomys swinderianus
CATGACATTTTATTTTTTAGAGTATTTTAAACCAAAGGCAATTGTTTTGATTTTAAATATCTCTTTTAAAATAATGCTGTTAAAATGTACAGAAACAGAAAGACCTATACCTACTGCCTGCATACTCTTGAGAGGATTTGTTGAATTTTATATATATTTTAAAGCTACCTACTCTGTTTAACTGAGGGCCTTGCACATGCTAGTCAAGCATCCTCACTCCTTGAGTCAATTAACTTCGATCTGATATTTCTTCAAGGAACTAAGTTGCATAATACTTATACCGAGCTATATTTAGGTTTGTTCTTTCAGTTTTGTTTTCAGTAACTATTTCCCCAGAATTGTTATTTATTTACAATAATCCTAGTGCTAATGAACTATATTAAGAAATTGTTATGGAAAAGTATAATGTGCTAAAGCAACAGAAGAAAAATGCTTACCACTGGGTTATCTGAACAAAACTCAAATATACTAGTAGGAAGGGCTAGAATTCCTTTTGCCCTGGAAATAGTTACAAAGGCAGAAGAATCCTTGCCTCATACAAGTTCCTTTCTTTTCTCTTACCTTCTGCTTCATGTGTGGGGCATGATTGTCTTCCTTTGTGGAAAGATATAGGGAGCGGACTTGTTCCTGCACTGCATTGTAGAAAGTTGTCTCCCAAAACTGCTGATTTGTCCAAATAGGGTGGTCCTGTACACAGGTGTAAGCAAACTGGCTGACTCCAGGAGCAAGTTTCTGTGAAAACATAAGTATCTATCACCATGGGACTGGCAGAGTTATGACAGTTCAGAAGGTCACAGGTACCACAACAGAGTAATTAAAGGATTTCTCTAAAGGTTTAGCAATCAGCATCTTACTCATTTTTAACTGGCAACCTTGAGGTTGCTGTCAAATACTTTAGTGTCTCAGTTACTTTATCAAAATGGGCATTTTAAGTAACATTTTAGAAATCAAAAAGATTCTCTATGAATTAGAGAATATAGTACCTAGCATTATATTGCACATACACATTGTAAGTTATTCTAATTAGGACATAAAATTAATTTAATTTTAATTAATTAACTTTTAAAACATAAAACTACTAATAGTTCATAATTTATTTTATTTGGTTTTATAGTACATTAAAAATGGCACTAAATGTGATGTCAGTAAAGCTACAGTTTAGGTTTATAAACAGAATAAGAGCAAATCCTGAGTTTGTGGCTCAGAGAATTATACCCACACTACCGTAGCTCCCTCTAGCCCAGTGATAGTGAATCTTTTAGAGCATTCAGCGACACAAACAGCCTGTTGTAGCACATGTGCTAGAGGTTTTCCACCACCAATAATCCATTAACTCTCCACCAAGGCTGTTGTCACATATAACCAGGAAGACTTTCCAGGGCTTTGTGGGTGTTTTCTGGTAATCAAATGGGAAAGCAACTCTAAGTTAAATTCTCCTTCTCAGATTTTCTGCTGGGCTTCACAGTTAAGAGTAAACTTAAAAGGTAATTAACAGACGGAAGGAAAAGTAACTAGGGATTTGGTAGGTACTTTATACATATCTTTGTATATATGGCTTAATACTAAAGTCTTATGAGAATGAACATTATTATATTAAAATTTAAGGAAGAGAAAACACAAGTTGTGGAGGTTTAAGTGACTGAGGCCATATAACAATTACAAAGTGGTGGAAATGGGATTCAGGCTCCAAATTTGTTGGTTTCAAAGCCCCTACTATTCTGTTTCCCCAAAACAACTGAAAGCAAATCAGAAAATAAATCACTCATTTCACTGCTGTGTTCCCCATACCTTCAGGATTTTTGTCTTTCAAATGTTAGTATTTATTTTGCCATGAAACCTGGTTAGATTTTATATAACACTTTTTAAAATGCATTTTAAAATTTCAGAGCTAAATTACATTGCCAAATTTCAGTTAATGACTTGAGTCATTTTCTATGGCCATTGCTTTTACCTCTAAAATTAAGGATGTTTCAAAAAGCTTTCAGTTCATTATTTCTCAGCAAATAGGTAACATTTTTAATAGACAGACTTTTTTCAGGCTATTTTATTCTGTTTTTTTTCTTGAAATAGACATTGAAGATTGTTACTGTTTATATATATATATATATATATAAAACAATAATGCAATAAATCAGTTCATTTCTGAGGAAGGTATAACAGATATATAGGATACTTGATAAAGATTGTATAGTTAATACATGCTAATTTCCATATCTAGAATAGGCACTAGGCATACCATGAAATGTAGTACTTTCTAGGAAAAAGGTAGCTATGATTTTTTTTTTTTTTTGAGACAGGGTCTCGCTTTGCAGTTCAGGCTGTCTCTGAGCTCACTATGTAGCCCAGGCAAACCTGGAACTCAGCAATCCTCCTGTCTCTGCCTCCTGAGTGCTGGGATTATAGGCGTGAGCTACCACGCCCGGCACTGTGGTATGTGGTATTGATTGCTGGTGGGCATGAGTCTCCATGCCCAGCATTGTATGTGGTCACTGGGGATTGAACTCAGGACCTTGCGCTTGTGAGGCAGGCACTGGAACCACTGAGTTAACCCTCCGGCCCAAGGTAGCTATGATTTTTGCCTGTAAGAGTCTCTTTGTACTGCATGCCATAAGTGTAAGTTTCTTTCAAGACAGGACTGGCTACTGCTGCTGAGTAACAGGCTAGGACCCAAATTCTTCCTATTAGGTGGCTATAAATCAGGGATGACCTAGCACAGTGGTGGCGAACTTATGGCACTCGTGCCACAGCAGGCTTATTTGTATCACTGAAAGCTCTACAAGGCTTGACATCCCTGACCTAGGGCAAAGGAGTTCCTGATAGAACATACACAAGATTCGCTACTGGTCTTCCAGGTGTCTGTCTGCTCATTTTAGACATATAGTTACTGTTTATCTCTGAGAAACCATGGGTAAAGTGTGTGAGGACAAAATACAAGCAGTGGCTACATATACTGTGAATCCTGCAATTCTGTGGAGATGGTTGGGATGTAGATTGAAAACTGACCCCTTTTCAAAATTGTGCTCTTCATTTAAGTCATTATAATTACTTCAGCGGCACTACACAGGCCTATTTTGAAAGACATTTTGAAGGCAAGAAATTCAAATATGGGCACTCTTCTCAACTGACTTTCCCATGGCTATAGTCAGAGATGGTACCATGTCTTATAAATGCACAGCAAGTGTCATGAACAGCAGTTCTAAAAGTTTTAGGGTCCTAAAGTCATTAATATAGATGAGTTGAGGAAAAACTGAGTTCTTCATAAATCTTTATCAGTTCCTCACAAAGCATTTCTAGAATATACCCACAAAACCCAATTAATTATAAATCTCATTAAAATTTGACAGGTACTATTGGAATCTTAGGGTTTAATGAAGCTGTGACTTTCTTCACTATTTTCCTCACTGATGCTGCATGTTCCTTTTTCTTGACACATACTAGTTGACATTACCTTCCTGTTTATTCAAACTAAAATAGCCAAACCTTCTCTACAAAAGGGAATTGTGTAGATCCCAATAAAGAAACACTGGTCAAAACAAAGTGACAATGGCCCACCGAGCCAGAATCTGTTTCTTGGGTGAGACTCATAGCAAGGATGGGATAATCATTTTTGGTGGCAAGACAGCTATAAGTGGTTATCATATTGGATATCTGCGTAAGAAATCATTACTTCATAAACATCTGGAATATGATTTTTCAAACATGAAATTTGCCTTCTTCTCTTTCTGGTGCCCAGGCATGTGTGGTCAGTTGTGAATAAGAGGTACTGTGTCCCTCTCGGTTAGGGATGGGTGGGACCACTGCATTGATAGGCAGCTGTGTTCTCAGAACCAGCAGAGGGCAGTAGCATGTTGTTCTGCCTAGCTTTCATCCCGGCTTCACATAGAAATCGCAAAAATGGAGAAATGGAGCTTGGTAGTGTGTGGTTGGGTTATTAAGGGGGTGGTGTGGCAAATAATATGTCTTCACTGTTCATCTGAGAGATGCTATAAAAGAATGGACTTGCCTGAGGTCACACAGCAAAATGGGTAGGTAAGAAGGAGAAAGAAATGAAGTTTTCTATTGTATTATATATACAAATTAAGATATTTCTCAAAATGGAACTGCAATATAATTATGGAGAAAAAGATGACTTTTTAGGGTTTCTGATTTAGTATAACCTGGGATAATAGCAGGTTTAGTAAGCAGAAAATAATCACTTATGGATAAAACTATTGCATGACTCTACTTTTCTGGTCTGAAGCAAAAACTTTTCAAGCTGATTCCACCAACTGGTCCATATGCTAGTTTTCCGACCTTTCATTTTGCACAAAGAAGAGATTTAATCCATACTGAGGGTAGTGATAGGGAATGCTGTTGTCAAACGACGTCTCTCCGATTCTGGCAACAACATTTACTTTAGATTTCAAAATAATGTTTATGATTCTGTCCTAAAGAAACAAGTGATATTTTGCTATGCAATTTTGTGTGCCTTTTAAGAATGTGTTGACTTCCTCCCTTATCTAAAAAAAAAAAAAAAGCTCTGAAAGTACTAGATTAAGCAATGCCACTCATTTTCCACAAAGCTTACAAAGGAAACCCAGCATGGGACAGGATATGGAGAATAAACTCACGGGGCTCACCAAACAGCAGGCCAGACTTGAATACAAATAAATGGACACAAGTCATCTGAGGGGCCAGATGACGGTCAAGGGAAAAGGTTAAGAATGTCACTATGAAGACCCTGCATGAATCCTGTCTGGCCAGACGTGTTTGCTCCCCAGACCAGTGTTTCCAATTTCGGGAGGAAAAGTTAGCAGGCAGGACTCATTTCATAAACATGTAGTGACATTAAACAATAATGAAGATTGCAGAGATTCACAACCTAAATTGCTGGGGATTTCTTCACTATGAATATTTATCAACTCTTAATTCCCACTGTAATTTAATGACTGACAGAGATAATTACTATCATTTCCTTGGCTTGTTCCCCTTCTGAGATAAACTTCTTACTGTATTGCCCAGGCTGGTCTCAAACTCATGAGCTTATGGGGTTTTCCTGCCTCAGGTTCTCAAAAGCTTGGACTTACAGAGTCTACTAACCCTAGCTTTTCCTCTATTTAAAAGCAAAGTAACTGGGGCACAAAGAAGTTATGTAATTTGTCTACCAGAACATTACAAAAAAGTGGCATGGCCTTGTTCCAATAGATGAGTATCTGTTATTTCCAATTTTTTGCATGAAACTGGTGCATGAACATTATTACACAGTCGTCAACTTTTTTTTTTTTTTTTTTGAGACAGGGTCTCGCTTTGTAGTCCAGGCTGGCTCTGAGCTCACTATGTAGCCCAGGCAAGCCTTGAACTCAGCAATCCTGTCTCTGCCTCCTGAGTGCTGGGATTACAGGCGTGAGCCACCATGCCTGGCTCAACTTTTGCTTAATGGTTTCAGTATCATTTAATAGAACCTAAAAGTACCTTAGAGACATCTCAAGAATATAATTCCCATTGTAATCTGTACCAATAAACGCTTTGGGCTTATGTTTCCAGTAAGAATTATTTCACACAGATTTATAACAACTTGACTATTTAAAAAAATTACACATTATAAATATCAAATATCAACTTGGCGTTCAAATTTCTAATTGCATTATAAAGGTAAAAAATTCTTTCCCTGTTGTTTTGTCGTTCAGGCAAGATCCAAATACAGTGGTGCCTGGGTTCATGAATATTTATTGTGAATGTCATGGTTTGTGTTGAGATGTACGCTCAAAGGCTCATGCAATCACAGGTGGGGCTTTGCAGTGGAGGGTGAATCTGAGGTGCATGATGCTGGGATTGATTCATGATGTGATGTAGGGATTAAGGTGCCCTATGCTGGGTATGAGCGCCCCTGCCTTATAGAATATAAGGGACGGAAAGAGGGCTGCGGTGGTCACTGCTGATTTGTCTGCTGTTGCCTTTTGTCTTCTCCATGATGCCCCTTTGACACAACCTGCTTGGATCCACCCAACTGGGGACTGTAATCTCTGCAAACTGGGAGCAAAAAAAACCTTTCTTACTTTAACTTTGGGTGTTTAGTATTTTGTCTCAGCAACTAAAGTAACTATGACAGCAAACAATTTGGTTTGCAAACAAAAGCATTTGGCAAAATTTTGTTTCTGTTTGCAAACTCTGCACCAGTGACAAACACAGCTGTGGCCATCTTTCCCACATGAACATAATGTGGTCATGTTTTCCAGAATCGTGGAGTGAATTAAGTTTGTTGACCAAGGTACTACTATAATGCTATATATTACCATTAGTTTGTGTATCACCGGGTCAGTTTTTTGTTTTTTATTTTCTTTTTTGAGACAGGGTCTTGCTTTGTAGTCCAGGCTGGCCCTGAGCTCACTATGTAGCCCAGGCAAGCCTAGAACTCAGCAATCCTCCTGCCTCTGCCTCCTAAGTGCTGGGATTATAGGTGTGAGCCAACATGCCTGTTTTTTTTTTTGATATACTGGGGATCAAACTCATAACCTTGTGCTTGCTAAGCAGGCAGTGGCACTCTTGAGCTAAATTCCTGGGCTTTCAGTGGGTTAGTTTTATTATTATTATTATTATTATTATTATTGTTTTTTTTTTTGAGACAGGGTCTCGCTTTGTAGTTCAGCCTGGCTCTGAGCTCACTATGTAGTCCAGGCAAGCCTCGAATTCAGCAATCCTCCTGTCTCTGCCTCCCGAGTGCTAGGATTACAGGCGTGAGCCACCACGCCTGGCACTGTGGTATGATTGTTGGTGGGCGTGAGTCTCCACATCCAGCATTGTATGTGGTTACCAGGATCGAACTCAGGACCTTGCACTTGCGAGGCAGGCGCCGGAATCACTGAGCTAATCCTCCGGCCCTTATTATTATTATTTTTGTAATTGAATTCTTTAGTGGTACATTTTATATATAGCTCACAATCACACTCAATTTTGGGGAATTTGTACCAGTATATGACATGAGTTAATTCTCATTTTTACCCATATCCCTACCCACCCCACAACCTCCTACCCCCTATTTTTCCTTTTTCTTTTCCAATCATATTTATTATTTCCCTTCATTACTTTCCCCTACCACATTCCTTTTGAGCATTTCCTATTTCACAAAATCTATTATATATTCTAGAACTCATTTACATCTACAGGTTCTCATAGCAGAGAAAAGATACAGTATTTCCAGATATGTGATCTATTTATTTTACTTATTAGTGTGTCCTCAAGGTGTGTCCATTTGCACATAAATGAATGAAACTTATCGTTCTTTATGGCAGAGTAATGCTCCATTTTAGGAAAAACCCCACATTTTCTTTTATCTATTATTTATAGTATCTTTTCCCACCTGAATATAGTTTGTTGAAAAATTAAGTAACTTGACCACAGAATTCCCGTAAGGGTCTCAGCAGTGGTGGTAGCGGACTGTTATTTCAGTCACGTCATTTCATGTATTCCTCTGGCTTCTGTGTTTCCTATAAACTGGTAGTTGTATCTAGAAGCTTGATCGGGTTCAGGCTTATTTAGCAAGAATACTTCACAGACAATACCACCATTGGGGCACACCTGATAGTATCTTCCCCTCTGCGATATGAAAAGCTGTTGATGGCCAATATCTGATTAATTTATCATTCACAGCAATAAAGCATTAATGTTCTCATTCTAGCATTACTTCCTCCCCACTACTGCTATCTTTCTATAAAGAGAAACTTCTCAACTACTTGATAATTCACTTATATGTGATGTATCAGAAAAGCAGAATTGGGCGGGGGTGTGGTTTAGTAGTGGAAGGTATGCTTATCATGCACGAAGTCCTGGGATCAATCCCTAGCAACAATGACAATAAAAGCAGAGTAAATATGGATTTGATTTTATCCTTTCATGTACAGTAGTATTTTTTTTTTTTTTGAGACAGGGTCTTGCTTTGTAGTTCCAGGCTGGCCCTGAGCTCACCATGTAGCCCAGGCAAGCCTCCAACTCAGCAATCCTCCTGCCTCTGCCTCCCTACTGCTGGGTTTATAGGTGTGAGCCACCACGCCCGGCACTGTGGTATGTGGTACTGATTGCTGGTGAGCATGAGTCACCATGCCCAGTATTGTATGTGGTTACTGGGATTGAACTCAGGACCTTGTGTTTGCGAGGCAGGCACCGGAACCACTGAGCTAAATCTCCAGCCCTACAGTAGTAGTTTTTAAAACAGTGAGTTATTTATTTTTTACCACCAGGGGTGAGCAATTACAGTGGACCTTCGTGTTACAACAAGCCCAACATACAAACAACTTGGGTTATGACTGGAATTTTAGTTTTAATTTACAAACAAAGTCTTCAGTTATGATCTGACTGACTGCTGCTTGTGCTTCCATCTGGTCTCAGATACAGATTTAACCCTCAGAAAGTTCTGGAAGGAATAGTCCAGCATCTTTTCCTGTGTGAGGTTAACTGAGAAATCCGGGGCTAGTGGCTCTATACGGACACTAAAATCTGCCTGGAAGAAAATGTGGCATAAACTTATACAGGGAGAGACTTTGAAGGCAACTGACCAACTTGAATTACAACCAGCCCTTGTGAACAAATTGAGTTTGTAAGCAAGGGTCCATTGAAGTTTGGCTTTCTTTTTATGAATTTCTTTATGAATTCATTAATTTTAAGGCATATTTAAATTATTCTTGAACCAAAATAGAGAAAATTATTATCTGTGTTTGGTAGAAATTTTTGCTTTTCATTAATTTAATGCCATGCAGTATGAAGTCTCTGTCTACAAAGTGCCTACAACCTAGATAGGGAAATATGAATGATAATTCCATGTGATGACTAATAAACCTGATAACTGTTAAAAGCTGGGCTACAGACTGGAAGAATAAGAGGCCTGATTAGGAGAACATAATCAACAAAAGACTTGTGATACCTAATGAAGTATTCTCTCTGAGATGTAAGCATAAAATAAAAAATAGCAAAAGGGCTGGTATATCTTGATGCATTAAAAAAAGAAATGTGGTAAGTCACAAGTCTCACTACATGTACTTACAAATGGCCCTAAAATTCAACAAAATGTTTATTACAGCATTTCTTTAATAGCTACCTACCCCTGCCCCCAAAATTAGTAAACATGTCTACATAGACAAGAAAAGGTAGGAAAGGATAGTGCATTATTAACACAACAGAACATTATGCTGGTATTAAAATGGTTAACATTTAACCACAACATGATGTAGTACTAATGAATTAAGTACTTATGCTACATTTCAGAAAACAAGTGAAATATGCTACAATTATATTTGTTAAGTATACAAAGGCTATGAGGAAAATGAAAAATGATTATTTTTGTTATGAAAAATAATTTTTTCATAGAATTGCTTTAAATATTTTAAAAAATAAATCTACTTGTATTACATTAAATAAAAAATAGAAGAAGGTGAAGTTAAGATAATGGAACTATGGACAACATTTTTCTTTAACAAATTTGAAGGGGCCTTTGTGTTAAATGTGACTACTGAATATTCTGTTGTTTATAACATACTAAAATGAAAGTGGGAGAAAAAAGGTAAAAACATACAAGAACAAATACAATGAGAGGAAATAATATTAGAGGTGATATAAATATAATTCTTAAGTGTGGAAATGATTTATAAGCAGTAACAAATTTTTTAAGCAAATAAGGCTAAAATTCTACAGTGCCTAGAAAACTGCTGCACAAATTATATCTCAATAAAAATGGAAAAAATCTGAATATCCATTAGCTGATCAGAGGATGAAAAATATGGGGCATATCTATGGGGCACATCTATATAATGGAATACTATAATACTTTAGGGCAATAAAGATAGGAGGTAGTGATATAAACTTCAGCATAGGTGAATCTTGGATATATGTTACATGAAAGAATCTAATCATAAAATACCATGATTTCCATTTATATGTATATCCAGAAGAGGCAAATAAAGACAGGCTGGCGGTGATCTGGGAGTGTGGGTATACTGGTAAGCAATAGTTAATGGGTACAGCATTTCTTTTTGTGGCAAATAAAATGTTTTAAAGCGGATTCTGATGAATAGGGAATATACTAAAAGCCATCAAATTGCATATTTAACACACTGCATGACATGTAAATTATATCTTAATAGAACTGTTATTTTAAAAAACATTAATAGACTCATAAGTGAAATAAACAGATCACAGATCTGCAAATACTGTATCTTTTCTCTGGTATGAGAACCTGAAGATGTAAATGAGTTCTAGAATGTATGATAGATATTGTAAAATAAAAAGTATTCCAAGGGAAAAGGTTAGGGGTAAGTAAGTAATGAGGGGAAAGAAAAAAATACAATGTTATAAAAGGAAATAAAGCATATGTATATAGGGGGTGAGGAGTTGTAGGGTGGGTAGAGGAATGGGAAAAATGAGAATTAAGTCATGTCATATACTGGTACAAATTCTCAATAATGAGTGCCATCATGATGTCTATATAAAATCTATCAATAATGAATATAGGGGTTGGAGGGCTGGGGGGCAGGAGAATGGGAAAAAATAAGAATTAAGTCGTGTCATGTACTGGTACAAATTCTCAATGTTGATTGTGATCACAAGTATATAAAATGTACCAATAAAATCAATTTTAAAAATTCAGTAAACAAAAAAGGCATTAAGAGAGTATTTTTTCCTTTTCCAGTTTTATATTCAACACTCCCACGACCAGATATGTAGATGTGTATGTGTGTATGTTTTCTCCACACTGACCAATTTTTTTCACATAAGCTAACAGTTAAATTTAATTCTAACGGGCCGGAGAGTTAGCTCAATGGTTCCAGCTCCTGCCTCGCAAGCGCAAGGTCCTGAGTTCGATCCTGGTAACCACATACAATGCTGGGCGTGGTGACTCATGCCCACCAGCAATCAGTACCACATACCACAGTGCCGGGCATGGTGGCTCACGCCTGTAATCCCAGCACTCGGGAGGCAGAGACAGGAGGATTGCTGAGAACGAGGCTTGCCTGGGCTACATAGTGAGCTGAGGGGGCCAGACTGAACTACAAAGCGAGACCCTGTCTCAGAAAACAAAAAAACAAACAAAAAATTTAATTCTAACACTATCTACCTGAAGTTAAGAGTTTGATCCCACAGGTTGAGTTCAACCCCAAAAGACACTCCTCCCCTCACTGTAAGTCCATGTCTCTAGTACTTTGAACTGACTGGCTCTATACTGGGGAGTTCCACATCTCCCTTCTAGGTTTGAGGTGGTATAGAATAAAAGATAAGATGACAAGGAAATTACAACTAAAAACTTTGTACTTTTTTTTTTTTTGAGACAGGGTCTCACTTTGTAGTTCAGGCTGGCCCTGAGCTCACTATGTAGCCCAGGCAAGCCGCCGTGAACTCAGCAATCCTCCTGTCACTGCCTCCCGAGTGCTGGGACTACAGGCGTGAGCCACCACGCCCGGCACTGTAGTATGTGGTATTGATGGCTGGTGGGCGTGAGCATTCTATGTGGTTACCGGGATTGAACTCAGGACCTTGCGCTCGCGAGGCAGGCACCGGAACCACTGAGCTAAATCTCTGGCCCAAAACTTCATACTTTTAAGAAGACTACAACTTCCAGGAACAAGCCAAACCTACCCAAGGCAATATCAGGATTCCTTTGGTTAAATTTAGACTCTATCCCTACCAGACCCATCACACCTAAAATTTCTTAGGGATATTAAAAGTCATAAATTGGCTTAATTGGAAAAATAAGGAGCAGAAGCCCAGAAAATGTTTAAGTTACTAAAAAAACAAAAACAAACCAAAACCACCCCCCCCAAAACCTAACAAGCAAACAGAACATTGGTATTTGTGAATCTTTTTTTTCCTTTGAGACAGGGTCTCGCTTTGTAGTTCAGGCTGGCCCTGAGCTCACTATGTAGCCCAGGCAAGCCTCAAACTCAGCAATCCTCCCGCCTCTCCTCCCAAGTGGGTGGGCTTGAGCCACCAGGCCCAGCACTGTGGTGTGTGGTACTGTTTGCTGGTGGATGTGAGTCACTATGGTTGGTATTATTGTATGTGGTTACTGAGGATCAAACCTTGCACTTGCTAGGCAGGCGCTGGAACCAATGAGCTAAATCTCTGGCCCACAGAACACTGATGTTTATATAATGCATTAATACTGTTTTGAGAGGTAGGCCACCTTTTCCTGTTTTTTTCTTTTTTTTTTTTTGGTCCTTTCAAGAAAGGTATAAATGTTCTTAGCTTCAAACTATAATGGGTCTCATTTTTCTGAGTACCTGCACTTCATTCTTTTTCTTTTTTGAGACAGGGTCTCGCTTTGTAGTTCAGGCTGGCTCTGAATTACGTAGTCCAGGCAAGCCTCGAACTCAGCAATCCTCCTGCCTCTGCCTCCCGGAGCCACCACGCCCGGCACTGTGGTGTGTGGTATTGATTGCTGGTGGGCGTGAGTCTCCATGCTCAGCATTGTATGTAGTTTCCGGGGATTGAACTCAGGACCTTGTGCTTGCGAGGCAGGTGCCGGAACCACTGAGCTAATCCTCCGTCCCTGCACTTCATTCTTGACTGTGTCCTAAAGTCTGACTAGTAAACCTTTCTTGTGCCTTTTACAAACCTATTACAAAAGGGTCGGACAGGTTTCTAATTTTAACCTCAGGGACCCTCAGGCCCAGGCTGGTGACAGGTTCAATCATTTCCTAGAATGGCTCAAAATAGTCAGGAAAACACCTGATTCACAATTACTGACTTATTACAAAGAGTATTTTCGAAGATATAAATGAATAGCTAGATAAAAAAAAGGCACATGGGGCAAGATTCGGGAGGGTTCTGAGCGGCAGAGCTTCTGTCACTGTGGAGCTGAGGGAGTGCCATCCTCATGGCACACGGATGTGGTTTAGCAACCTTAAGTTTTGGAATTCCTGGGGTCTTGGGCCGCCAACCAGGGCCTTGCACAAGCTGTGTAAGCTTTCTGCTACTGAACTACATTCACACACTCTTTGGAGTTTTTTTTTTTTTTTTTTTGAGACAGGGTCTCGCTTTGTAGTTCAGGCTGGCCCTGAGCTCACTATGGTGCCCAGGCAAGCTGCAGCGAACTCAGCAATCCTCCTGCCTCTGCTCCCGAGTGCTGGGATTACAGGGGTGAGCCACCACGCCCCACACTGTGGTACGTGGTATTGATTGCTGGTGGGCGTGAGCCTCCAGGCACCAATCTCAGTAGTATATAGTAAGACACTCATTATTCAAAGATTCCAAGGGTTTTAAGAGCTATGTTGCAGGAAGTCAGAGATAGTAAAACACAGATTTTTAAAATTATAAATCATAATATCACAGATACAAACTACCAAACTTCACTCAAGAAGAACAGGTGATCTGAATAACTTTATCTGTTTGAGAAATTAAAATTCAGTCTTTCTACAATAAACACTCTAGACATAAAGGCTTCACCAGGAATTTTACCAAACATTTAAGAAAAACTCACAAAATCAACTCAATGAATCAAATACTTAAATGTAAAACTTGAAACTGTAAAATTACTATAAGAATACTTCAAGACATTTATGTAATTATTTACTTAGTTTTTCAGATAAGACCCCAAAAGGCATGGGCCACATTAATAAAACTAGAACAAAGGGATTATATCAAGCCACAAAGCATCTACAAAGTAGAGGAATAATCAACAGAGCTAACAAATAACCTTCAGGATGTGAAAAATATCTGCAAATTATTCATCTGACAAAGGATTAATGACAGAATATATGTGGTGCCCAAAATATCAACAGTCCCTCCCAAACCCACAACTAATCAAACTTTAAAACTGGCTAAAAAACTAAACAGACACTTCTCAAAGGAAGACATAAAAATAGTCAACAAGTATAAGAGTAAATGCTCATTCTCACTAATCACTGGGGAAATGCAAATCAAAACACAATGGATTATTTTCTCATATAGTTACTATCAGCAAAAAGACAAAATAACAAATATTGAAGATGTGGAGAAAGAGGAATTTTTTTACACTGTTGGTGGGAAAGTAATGATAGCCATTATGGAAGGCAATAGAGAAGCTGGAGATTCTTTCAAGAAAAAAGACAGAGAAATACCTCATGACCCAACAACCCCATTGCTGAGTATATATTAGTGGGTATATATTCAAAGAAGATAAAATCATTATACCAAAAAGCTAAGTATACTCTTATGTTTATTACAACATGTTTATTATTATTTGCAATAGCTAAAATATGGAATCAGTCCTAGATGTCCATTAGTGGATTGATGGATAAAGACCAAAGACATACACAATAAAATAATATTCATCTACAAAGGGAATGAAATCCTGTCACTTGTAGGAATATGGATGGAGCTAGAGATAATTTTTGTAAGTCAAATAAGACACAGAAAAACAAATGTTACACTCATTTGTAGAAACTAAAAGTCCATCTTGTAGAACAGAACAGAAGACGGAAAAGGATTATGCTGGGAAAAATAAACAAGTTCAACAAAGGGCACAAAAACACATTTATAAAGGCAGAATTAATTCGGATCTTTCCATAGCATAGCAGGATAACCGCTGATTAAAACAATCTATGATATATTTAGTATATGTGCTGCCAAAGCAAGCACCAATGTATGATATATTTAAAGATGACTGGAGAGTATGCAATTCCTATCCTTTTTCTACTGTGAGAAACCAAAGGTTGTAAATGAGGCCCAGAATGTATGATAGGCATTGTGAAATAGGAAGAAAATGTTCAAAGGGAAAAGGGGAAGGAGGGTAAGGGAAAGTAAAGAAGGGAAAGAAAAAACTTGATGATGAAAACCCAAAACTGGAAACAAAGCTTATGTATATAGGGGGTAAAGAGGTTGTAGGGAGGGTAAGGAAATGGGAAAAAATGAGAATCAAGATATATCACGTTCAGGTACAAATTGTCAATGATGAATGTGATCATAATGTATATCTTAAATGTACCAATAAACTCAATAAGGGAAAAAATTAAAGTTTGGAGACAGAGATGCTAATTGTCCCAATTTGATTATTAAACACTATACACATGTATTAAGCTACTACAAAAATGTTCAAATAATGTTTCAATAAAAAATGTTTAAAGAACACTTCAATAAATTCTTCCAAAAAATTGGAAGAGGAGTGAATATTTACTGATACATTCTATGAGGCCACCTGTATCCTGCTAACAAAAACAAAAGAGATTTTATAAAAATAGAACAGCATGCTTCATGAACATAGAGGTAAAAATTCTAAACAAGATTTTTTCAAATAAAATTTAGCAATATATATTAAAAGAATAACCAGGGTTATCTTAGGAACAAAAGGCAGATTTAAAAAATTTTTTTTTTTTGAGACAAGGTCTTGCTTTGTAGTTCAGGCTGGCCCTGAGCTCACTATGTAGCCCAGGCAAGCCTTGAACTCAGCAATCCTCCTGTCTTTGCCTCCCTAGTGCTGGGACTACAGGTGTGAGCCACCACGCCTGGCAATTTTTTCTTTTTAATTGGCACATAATAATTGTACATATGTATGGGATAGAGGGTGATATTTCATTACATGTATATAATGTGTAGTGAGAAGATAAGGGTAACTATATCATCTAAGATATTTATAATTTTGTTGTATTAAACCATTCAAAATGCTCTCTATTAGCTCTTTTAAAATGTTAAATTAACTATTGTCAGTCACTGTTGTTCTGTTGTGGAATAGAACACTAGGAAATCATGACTCCTATCCAACACACCCTACACCCACTGACTGTTTTCTCTTCTTCCTGTGTCCTCAATCTCCTTTCCAGGCTCTGGTAACCAGTTCTCTACTTTGAGATATTTTTTTTTTTTAGCTTCCATATATAAGTGAGAATATGTGTTTGCCATTTGGTGCTTGACTTATATCACTTAACATAATGTCCTCCAGCTCTACCAAATTTCTACAAATGGCAGAACTTCATAGGCATCTATCACTAGACATCTAGGTCGAGTCCATATCTTGGCTATGTGACAGTGCTACAATAAACATATGAAGGCAGATACTTCACTATAATAATCTCGGTTCCTTTGGAGATGTGAAACTAATGGAACGTATAGTAGCTCCATTTCTAGTGCTTAGAGGAGCAACCATACCATTTTTCATAATGGTTGTACTAATTTATGTTCCTACTAAAAGTGTGGACAGTATTGTTGGATAGGTATTGAAATGGTATAACTCACTGTAACAATCTAAGAAAGAAAAATCTTATGATTATCTCATTAAATGTAGAAAAAAACCAGAGGTGACAGATATATAAATCACCCTGATTTTATCTTTACAATTAGATATGTACAACTGTGCATTAATTAAAAATAAAAATATTTAAGGCCAACCAAGCAAACAAAATGCATAAAAAGAATTCAACAAAGGTACAAAGGCAATGACATAAATATTAACTCAAAAAAGAATCAGACTAAAATCTAATATGATGCTTCCAGAAAAAAACATAAAGAAAAATCTTCAGTTCTTAGATTGAATACTAAAGCATATCCTGCCAATGACGGGATAACAAAAGAATAAATAAGATCTTATATATATTTAAAGCCCTTTCCAGGTTTTGAAAGACACTGTTAAGAAAACAAAAAAATGTAAACTACATTTTGGGAGAAAATAGCAAATCCTGTTGAGTAACTTGTATCCTGAATATGTAAAGCACTGTCAAAACTCAACAAGAAACCAAACAACCTAGTTTGAAAAGATTGACAAAATATTTGAGTATATATTTCACTAGAGAAGGTATGTGGATGATAAACAAACACATGTAAAGATACTGAATAGTATTAGACATTAGGAAAGTACAAATGAAAATCAGAGTAATATATTATTTGGTAAATATTAGGATAGCTAAAATTAAAACACTAGTGGAGGATGTGAAGGAACTGAAAGTCTCAGATACTGCTAGAAGGAATATAAAATAGTGAATTTTGGAAAAATGTGGTTACTTCTTAGAGTTAAACTTATACCACATGATTCAGCCATTCTACTTCCAGGTATTTATCCAAGAAATAATGAAGTACATGTCAATATGAAGTTTGTATACAACTATTCATAGTAGTTTTATGTGAAATAGTTAAAATCTAGAAACAACTCAATTTTCCACCAAGAGGTTCATAGATTACCAGACTGTGTACTATCTACACAATGGAGTACTACTCAGCAATAAAAAGGGATGAACCACTGACACATGAAACAATAGAGATGAATCTAAAAATAATTATGTTGAGTGAAGAAATTTAACCAAGAGATCACAATACTTCATAACTACATTTACATCTAACTCTAAAAAGTGCAAACTGCTCTGTAGTGATAGAAGGCAGATCAGTGGTTACCTGGGAATGGGGGGAGAGGTAGAGGTTTGAGATGGGATGGACACAAAGGAACAGCAGTGTACAAAAGAACTCTTTCAGGTGATCTTTGTGTTTGCTATCTTGATTGTGGTAATTGTTACATGGCTATATACATAAATCAAAATAATAAATTGTATAGTTTATTATATGTCAATAATACTTTAATAAAGGCACTAAATATCTTAGATCTTAAAATTTTATTTTATGTAAACAAGAAAACTTAAGCTCTTACTGCTCTTGTTATGAACTTTAGTAAATGATATGAATGTTGAAGTACTGGAATTACCATATGGTAACTACAAGTGCTACGAAATATTTAAAAAATAAGGTAGATCAATGGATGGATAGATTTATAAAGGATAGAAATAATATTAATGCACAACTAAATGGTAGGTGTATGGATATAGATTGTAAAATACTGAATTTTTTCTGAAAATTTTTACAATGAAATGTTTGGAAAAACTAGAGTACTATTCTTTTTTTTTTTTTTTTTTGGTACCAGGGATCAAACTTGGAGAAGCAGGCACTGGAACCATGGAGCTTAGTCTGTACCAAGTATACCTAACTAGTAGGATTTCTAGAAAGACAAACAGAAAATTAAGAGAAAATAATTAATGAAATGAGAATATTTAAATTTTTCCAGAACCAAATGGCATGGATTGTCAGATTGAAAGACCACTTATGGACCCAAAGTCCTAAAAAACCCTTACAAAAAAGTTTAGCTGATTGTGCTTATCACAAATATGTTATTCAGTTATGTGGTTTGAAGTGAAATGTTTAACTAGAAAATTAAATTAACTATGTTGCAGTATTATAAAATTTTTGGTGATACTGAAATTCTTTTTTTTTTTTTTTTTTTTTTTTTTT
>PVIC010037190.1:0-18210 GCA_004025085.1 Thryonomys swinderianus
GCAAGCGCAAGGTCCTGAGTTCGATCCCCGGAAACCACATACAAGGCTGGGCGTGGAGACTCACGCCCACCAGCAATCAATACTGCATACCACATACCACAGTGAAGGGAGTGGTGGCTCACGTCTGTCATCCCAGCACTCGGGAGGCAGAGGCAGGAGGATTGCTGAGTTCGAGGCTTGCCTGGGCTACATAGTGAGCTCAGGGCCAGCCTGAACTACAAAGCGAGACCTTGTCTCCAAAAAAACAAAAACAAAAACAGACAAACAAAAAAAAAAAACACCAGGAATTACTTGTAGAAAATTGAAGATACATCTCCAGAATTCTGATTCAGCCTCTACCACACCTAAATATGTTAGAAGTTCTCTAACTTAGCAAATACAAAATCCCCTCCAAGTGACCAGAACACAGTATAGTTACTTAGAAATGCTCCCTCTTCCTTCAGCTTTCCCAAGTCCTACTCCACTGATTCTCCAATTCTGGAGAATTTCTTACTACCCCCAGCCCTACAACCACCTCTTCTTTCACACACCATAATCTCTGACTTATCCTAGAGAGCAAGTCTACCTCCAGCAGTCTACAACCCAGGCACCAAGAGCCACACATTCAACTGTCTAGTAGATTGCTCCACAGATCTTTGAAGGAGCTGCACAGTTTGAACTCCATCATTTTCTATTTGTCTCAAATTCATTCAAAGCTCTACCAACCAAAGTATAACAATCCCATCCCCAACAAACCTCAGCTAAAAACATCAGTTTTACTTTTCCCTAATTTTTTGTCTACTTTGCCTCAGAATGCTCTCCCAGCACATCGCAATTTTACTACTTACAAGTAACCAATGACTCACCAGCACTACATACTATATAGTGCAACCTTTCTGAAAGTCCCAGGAATAACCCCAAGCAAGATGTTCCCACAGCACCCATGGCACACAACTTTATTGACGTACTAATTGCAAAGTGACAGATTTTTTTGCTGCCTAGCCCCACTTCTAGTTATAAATTTTTCAAGGGCAAAGATCATGTCTCACTGTCTTATAGGTAAGCTTGGCACACAACCCTTCTTGTCACTGAAGTATTTATAAGTTCCATATCTTCCCTATGTAAGATTTGGTGGCACCAGAGGACTAAGAAGATTCTTATTCTTAGCCTATCCATTTTAGGCAGTTCCTAGATTTTAGGGTCCTGTTTCAACCCCCCAAGTGCTGAGATTACAGGCATGTCCCACCAAACCTGGCAGTTTTATCAATTTTATGAGGAAAAAGACCACCCTCACTAATACAGAATGACTTGAGTCAGAACAATGCAGTTACATTTTTAAAAACTTTATCCACAACTATCTCAAAATATTGTTTCTTCACCTTTCCTCCCACCTAATAAATTCACATTCCAAACCAGGCGTGATGGCGCATGCTTGTAATCCCAGCACTCAGGAGTCACAGCCAGAAGGACTGCTGTGAGTTTGAGGCTTGCCTGGGCTATACAGTGAGTTCAGGGCCAACCCGAACTACATAGTGAGACCCTGTCACAAAAAAAACAGAAAACAAAAAAACCTTACCTTTGCCGGGCATGGTGGCTCACGCCGGTCATCCCAGCACTCGGGAGGCAGAGACAGGAGGATTGCTGAGTTCAAGGCTTGCCTGGGCTACATAGTGAGCTCAGAGCCAGCCTGAACTACAAAGCGAGACCCTGTCTCAAAAAAAAAACAACAAAAAAACCCAAAACAAACAAACAAACAAAACCTTACCTTCCAACATGGTCTTGATTGTCACAGACTGCTTGGCAATTTCAACATCAACTTCAAATATCTCTCCATCAGAACTCTGCAGCTTAATTGAAGGCATCTAAAAAAGGTATATTGAATGTAAAATTTAAGGGACTACTTCAATATGACGTTTTATCAACTGCAGTCTGTCAGCCTGTCAGAAAATCCTCTAAGTTACTAAATATAAAGTCCTGAAGACATTATATTTTGTAAACATTTTTCAAAGTGCTAGGCATGGTGGCTCACACCTGTAACTCCAGCACTTGGGAGGCAAAGGCAGAGGCAGAAGTGCTGAGTTTTAGCCTTGCTGGGCTACACTGTGAGCTCAGGGCCAGCCTGAACTACAAAGCAAGACCTTGTTTCAAAAAAAAAACAACAACACGGGCTGGGGATTTAGCTCAAGTGGTACTGCACCTAACCTGGATGCACAAGGGCCCGAGTTCAATCCCTGGTACCATAAAAAAAAAAAAAAAAAAAAAAAAAAAAAAAAAAAAAAAAAAAAGTAAATTTCTGAGAACAGAATTTTTATGTTTGATCTACTGAGTTCACTGCAAGTATACATTTAAGTTAATGCTATACTTTTGATAAAAAATGTTTGAAAGGAAATGAGATATGATCAAGATATACAATGAATGCTGAAATTAAAAACATAGTAAAAGACACAGCTATTAATCCCATTTTAACACACTTATCTCATTATTGCCATTTTCTGAAGCAGTTTTGGAAATTCTCAAGTCTTTTAAAAGGTATAATAAAAAATATGATGAATGCTGCTGCCAAGTGCCATCCAAAAGAAAGGCAGGCTTGTAAAAACACTGGTTTATCCAGGCATAGGGGCATACCTCTATAATCTCAGCACTCAATAGGCTGAGGCGGGGTAATGACTTTGAGTTCAAAGCCAGTCTAGGACAGCCTGTCTCCAAAACAACCACCACCACAAACAATAAAAACAAAACAAGGGCCGGAGGGTTAGCTCAGTGGTTCTGGCGCCTGCCTTGCAAGCGCAAGGACCTGAGTTCAATCCCCGGTAACCACATATAATGCTGGGCGTGGTGGCTCACGCCTGTAATCCCAGCATTCGGGAGGCAGAGACGGGGAGGATTGCTGAGTTCACGGCGGCTTGCCTGGGCACCATAGTGAGCTCAGGGCCAGCATGAACTACAAAGCAAGACCCTGTCTCCAAAAAGCAAAAAAAAAAAAAACAAAAAACAATTTTGTGGCTTGTCCTCAACCACCTGATTCACTGGATTGTGTACCATGTAGCTTCTAGGTCTTCCCCAAAATCGAAGCGATAATGAAAGGTAAATATTTTGAATCAATTCAGGACACGAAGGTACCCTTGACAGAGAAAGAAGAAACACTCATAAAAGAGAACTCCCAGAATTGCTTTAAGTGGCAAGAACAATGAGTGTTCTAAGAAAAGGGGAGTATTTTAAGGGAGGTTAATGGCAATGTCTTTCATTGCAGTAAATATTTTAAGTTAAGCATTCAGTTTTTTACACTTTCTGTTCCTACCAAATTTGACTGCCCACTTGAAAAACTGCCACAATCAATCACCTGCAAACCTCAATGAGGTCAGTCCAAAATAAAGTCATTACTCCACAGTGAGCAAACATCTGGAGTAAATGAGGATAAGCTCATTTATGGCTGTACTTTATAAACAAATACATATACAACAAACTACATATACTAAAGAACAAAAATACTTTTAAGGATAGGCAGATGTCAATGCAACTCCTTAAATCTCATAAGGAACTTAATTTCAGGTCTTTTTATTTTTCATTACTTGCTGTTCGGGCATTCAAGTTTCAGACCTCTTGGCAAAATACCAGTAATGATAAATCAGTCTTGCTTCAGATATGCACTTATTAACCCAAACAAATTAGGCTTCATTAGAAAAAAATCTATCTTTTACATAAAGTTAAGCAGTTTACTTTGAAGGACTTCAGTTTTGGCAAGAAACTTTTAAAACCACTTTTTAATTTCTAAATTAAAAAGGGGATTTAGCTCAGTGGCACTGTGTCTCAAAAACACAAGGTCCCAAATCCCCAAGAACAGCAGTATGTGACAGTAATAATTTAAGACTGCTTTAAAACTCATTTAGCTCTTAAATTGTCTGTACTTTGGTAATCCAGTGATGCCAGTATTTACTTCAATTCCTCTGGCGCTTTTCAGGTGGCTTGTATTTGAAAATACTGGGAGTTTTCACCAAAGTGTTGAGTTTGGCATTTAAAATATTTATTACACCCATTTTAGATTCAGTGACTTAACACCCACTACATCACTTAAAATATTCATTTAGCTTTTCTGAAACAATTGGTCCTCTCTCCCAAGCAAGCAAACTGCTAGAAGGAAGCAAATTGGAAAGCAGGTTTTACAAGAAAGCAGTGAAATGTCCAACTCTTACTCATCTACAGTTAGTGAGAACCATTCTCACTTTTCTGCTCACAAACATGTCCCATTCTCTGTATCACCTAGTGCCTAAAATAATGCAGTTACCCTCCTCAAAGGAGAAAGCTTCCGAGCAGTGGACCCTCTCCAGGACAAGGCAACAAAAGGTATCCTTAAAACAAAAAAGTGACTTATTTTAAGTACAAAACCCTTTATGAACGTTTCATCATTAAAAGTCAACCGCATTGATAAAATTATTTTAAATCGGGCAACCATTTCACATTTCTTGAAATAATTTACAATTAAAAGATATGCTTAGTCATACTCAAATTCGGGTAAGCCGAGACCTTATTAAATAAAATAAGCAATCGGTTTATCTGTAATCCGATGCACTTCGTAATCCTAGACCTCACACTCAAAGAGCACTTTTATTGCTATATAGGAAATGCAAAATTCTTAAGTTATAATGGATGACATTTTGAGGTAGCATTCTTTGAAAATCATTTGTTCAATTCTTTAGCCCTGTTCCTGAAAATCATCCCCTCAAAAATGACTAAAACAGGAAAAATACAACCCACTCAAGTGACCCGAAATTGTGACATCACTTTTTAAACTACAAGAAGTGGCACTGTGTTGTGACACAGAAACACCGACGAAGAAAAAAGACCCCAAACCTGAAGTTGCCGCTGAAAAGTGAACGAAAAATGAACGTTCGATCACTTTAAAAGCCAGACACCTCGAAGTCTGAGAGTCGGGGGTCCTAGGAGTCACACCCCTCCGCGATGGCATCTGTTATTACCACGGGTACCTCAGCGACTCCAGGCCGCAACACAATAACGCAGCCAGACACCGGGAAGGAGCGGGCTGTTATTCACAAAACCTCTCCGGCACCGCGGGCAGGACGGGAAGCTCGACCCCGGGGAAAAAAAGAAAGCAAAGCGCCCAGACCCAGCGGACGGCCACTGCCATTGTCCCTCACAGCGAGGAGGAGACGCGGGCACGCCCCCGCCCCCCAAGCCGGGACCCCGACTCCAGGCCCCGCCGCCGCGACACAGGCCCGGCCCGGCCCGCGCCCCGGAGTCCAGCTCCGCGCCTCAGGCGCCGCCCGCCGCACAGGAGCCCTGCTCCGGGGCGCCGCGAAGACGCGCGGGCGAAGAGGCCCGGCCGAGGGCGCGCAGAGACCGAGGGGCCGCCGGCGCTTCCTGGAGAACGGTGGCGACTTGGGCTGCTCCGGGCCTCAGGCCAGGCCGGGCCGGGCCCAGTCGCCGTCGCCTCGCGCAGGCCGCGGCCGCCGGAGCGCCGCCTCCCCGCCCGCGACGCGCGGCCCCACGGCGCCCTCCAGCTCGCGGGCGGTTACTCACGGTGCTCGGTCTTGAAGGGGCTGCGGGCCCGCGGCGTTCCGGGGCGGGAAAGCGACCTCGGACGCAGGAGGACGGCGGCGGACGGAGCCACTGCGGGCGGCGGCCTTTATAGGGGCGGCGCAGGCGCCGAGGACCCCGGGCGCGCGTCACACGGCCGGCGGGGCTGGCCGCCGGGATCGCCTGACGGAAGCCGCGTCGGCGCGGGGGTGAGGGGCGCCGGCGGGAGGGTGCGGGGTGCCGCCGGGAGGCGGACAGGGCCTTTCCCTCCGCTCCACCTCGGAAGCCCGGCGCCTGCGGCCTGCAGGGAAGCTCCGCACTCGGGGCGGCCTCTCAGGCAGGGGCTGCCCTACGCGCAGCGGAGGACCCAAGGGAAGCCTGGAAACAGCAAACAGAGCGGGCTGCGGGTGGGAGCGCACGGTTTACCCGGCCTGAGCTGCTCGCGGGCCGCACGGCAGCCCGCTGGGGCGAGCGTAACCTCTCCCCCGCTTCCAGGAACGCGAGGCCAGGTCCCGCACCGCTCAGGAGAGCAAGCCTGGGACCTTACTCCACTTGGGTATGCTTCGCCCCGTTTTTTCCCCAACTCTTGACTTCTACGAGCGATCGTTGGTGGGAACCCCAAGCCTGGAGAGAGGCTGCCATCCAGCAGCCACGCTCTCAGAGAACGTCCCCTGGGCCCCTGAAGTGTTACCCCCCAGGCGCCCGCCCGCGTGGGCGTCCGGCTGCGAACCATGGTGCCAGGCCCGGTCTGGACAGACTGCTGTTGTACGGCCTGCTCCCAGGAGGCTGTGATAAGGTGGACAGGATGAAGCAGCTCCAAAGGAAAGGGAGAAGTCTGAAAGCGCCTGCCTGGCCTCACCTCGGCAGGGATTGTGCCACTGCTCAACCATGTCCTGCCCTCCATCGGGGGAGGCCGGGGCGCCCGGCTCGCTCAGTTAACAGGCACGTGAAAGTATTCCTGACACCAGGAAAACAAAAGACGCTTCCACGAGGGGCCCCTAAAGAAACCAGAGACCTACAGCTCCTCTGGGATGGCTCTGTGCAGGCGGCTCCTTGGGTTACCCGGTCTTTGTCAGCGAACCGTGGTATCCAGTGTCTGCCAGGTGCCGCCGCTGATGCGACAGAGGAAAGGCCCGCCGCGCTCCAGTTTTCTGGGCAGCACAGCCCTGCCGCCTGCGCGCCCCCACCCCACCAGCGGCAGGCTGCGGGTCTTCTCCTTGTGACACACAGTGGGCCGCTGCAGAAGCTTGGAGGCATCCTGAGCGGGACTGGGCAGCGCGGAGTCACACAGCTGCCTGAGGACACGGCACGGAGCGGGGCACGAAGTGGATACATGACAATCACTGAGACGGTCTCTGTTTCAAAACGGAGGTCTGGGGGCTGGGAGTGTACCTCACTGGCAAAGCACTGTGCTTAGACGTACAGGCCCTGGGTTAAGTACTCAGCCCCTGCTCCTCAAAGTGATTGACACATGTGCCATTTAGGGTGCGGAGTACAAAAGAAACGGGCTACCTCAGGGGATGGGAACTAGGTGGCTGGACAGAAGGGATTGGGTGACTTTTCATGTTATACCCTTTTCTCCTTCTCGGATGTTGATCTCCATGCATATTTATTACAGATTATTTTTAATTTTTTTCTGGGGTAATACTATTCTTTTACATAGTAAACATTTTTACCTTTAAGAAATAAATTGGAGCCAGGCATGGCGGCTCACACCTGTTATCCCAGCACTTGTGAGGCTTGAGGCAGGAGGATTACCATGAGTTTGAGGCCAGCCTAGGCTACATAGTAAGTTCAAAGCCAGCCTGAACTACATAGTGAAACTCATCTCAAAACAACAAGAAAAACAAAAAATTCCCCCCAAAAAACAATCCCTGCAAAGGGGGGGGGGGGTTGGAAGCTAGATGTGGTGGTGCATGTCTGTAATCCCAGCACTCAAGAGGCTGAGGCAGGAGGATCTAGGGTTGAAGACCCTGCCTTAAAAGGAAAGGAAAGAATGAAGGAAGGAAGAAATTAGGACCTTGGTAGAACAGTTCTCTTGCTGAAGCCGATTGAAAGTTAGTCTTCAACCAGGTGAAGTGGAACACACGTGAAATCCTAACTAGTCAGGAACCTAAGGCAGTGCTACCACCTGGGAAACAGCTCAACTCTGTCTCAAAAAACAAAAGGGCTAGGGGATATACCTCAGTGGTAGAGTGCTACTTGGCTCAGTCCTTAGTACCACAAGGAGAAAAAAGCCATCTCAAAGATCTGACAAAATAAAGAAAATAAAAACACAAAACCCAGTTCTCAGAGTAAGCGCAGAAACTGCTGCAAGGGCTCCATGATGAAGCTGTGGCCAGCAGCCAGCACGGCGTGTCCGAGACAACTGGTCTGGGTCCACGCTTTCTGGATTCACGCTCCACTCAAGACCAAGGTGGTAGCGGGACGTCAGGGACAGGCTGGGTTGCTCCTGACTCCCGTATCCACAGTCTCCAGCCCAGGTGAGGAAGGGGGGCCTGATGATGCCCCTTGGCAGATGTGGATCTGGGTGGAAAGCAGAGGGCTCCGGCTGTGGAGCGGTTCTTGACTTCAGCCCTTCAGTCACCACTCGGTGTGAGCAAAGCCTCTGTTCTAAGGGCAAAGGAAGCAAAACTCAGGGGAGAGGCCGCTGCAGCTCCGGCCACAGCCGCGCTCCCACCGTGACAGCCTGGACACTGCCCACTCCGCAAAGGCCGGGAACATGTGCTGCCTTCCAGCTGCTCCCAGCATCCGTCCCCTGGGGTCACTGAAGGCCCGGAACTCAAGCCATCTACAGGGCAAAATATGGGTTCTGGGGTGCGTTCCCAGAGAGGATTTCTCTCTCAACGCAGCCCTCGCTGCTGGCAAGCATCCGCAGGATTCCCGGGAGGAGCTGGGCATCCCAAGCAGCACCTGCAGCCCTGAGTTCGGTTCACAATTCCTGTCTCAGACAAGCGCCTGGAGGTCAGACGGTGGACTCTGGGCATGGGCTCCAGCCCACGCGATAGCTCCGAAGAATGAACCCGGTCTGCTTGGCCAGAGATGTCCTGGCTGCTGTCTGCTGCTATGTCACCTCTCTGCCCTGGTCCCCCAAGAGCCACTCTGGAGGCAGAGCACCTGCCTGTTAATGATCTTCAGTGAGTTACTTCACCTCTGAGCCTCAGCTCCCTGTCCAGCAGGAAGAAGTGTCATGGCGTCAAGGCCCGTCTTCTGAAGTGCTGGAGGAGGAAGAATATGGAAAGAACACTGAGGAGGGCTGGAGATTTAGCTCAGTGGTCCCGGTGCCTGCCTCACAAGCACAAGGTCCTGAGTTCAATCCCGACTACATACAATGCTGGGCGTGGTGACTCACACCCACCAGCCATCAATACCACATACCACAGTGCCAGGCGTGGTGGCTCACACCTGTCATCCCAGCACTTGGGAGGCAGAGGCAGGAGGATTGCTGAGTTCCAGGCCTTCCTGGGCTTCATAGTGAGCTCAGGGCCAGCCTGAACTACAAAGCGAGACTTTGTCTGAAAAAAAAAAGGAATACTCAGGAGACCGCCGAGGGCCGGATGGCAGTTAGCTAGGGGCGCCTGGGAAGAGGTTCAGTCCCTCCCCTCCCTCGCCCCAGGGAGGGAGATACAGCGCCCGCGGATAAGTGCTAGGACCCTGGGAGTGGAGGAGCCCGTCCATGGGTCTGTGGAAAAGTCTGGGTCGTTTCCCACGGTGAGAGTATGGTAGTGGTCAGGGAGAACAGGGAGGAAAGTGGGCCGGCAGGGGCCTTGGGCGGTCTCCAGCTCATACTTAATGTCTGAAGACCCCAAGGAGCGTCGTGATACTGACGCCTAAGGAGAGGGGAAATGCCCGGGAAGGGGCCCCCGGGCCATGACTGAAGGACACCTCAGCGAGGAACCTCCACAGCAGAGTAAGTCCAGGGTTTACAGCTAGACGTGCCCCAAGCCTCACGTCCCCTGAGGCAGGGCTTCTGGAAGGTGACTGGACGACGGCAGCGCTTCGGCCGAGCTGCTGTTAGAAGGCCGAAGGGGGTCACCGTGAGCGTGACCCGAAAGAGCTGCTCTGCTTCCCCAGCTCCTTCCTTCACCGTCTTCTTCCGGCCAGGCCGAGGTGAGCACTTTGCTGACAGACCCAGTCACCGTGCTATTTCCACCATGGAGCCAGCTGACTGTGGCCTGAAGCAGCCAAACCACATGAACCGGAAGGAACCCTTTTGAGTCCTGGCAAAGAGGCAGTGATGACCCCGCTGGCAGGGGTGAGGCCTGTGCGCTCCCGAGCACCAGCGGACGGTGGTAGCCTTCCACCTCCTCCCTCCCCTCCGCCCGTGCCCACACAAGCTCTGCAGAGCACCGCCACGGGGACGGAAAGCGTGGAAGATCCGCCGGGCCGGACGGGCCCCTCACGTGACTGGTCCTGCGGTGCGTCGCCCGGAAGTGACCGACCTACACTTCTGCTGCCAAGTGGAAGAATCCGTGCTGTGGAAACCAGTAAAGAAAGTAAGAGGGGGGCCGGAGGGTTAGCTCAGTGGCTCCAGTGCCTGCTTCGCAAGCGCAAGGTCCTGAGTTCGATCCCCGGTAACCACGTATAATGCTGGGCATGGAGACACGCCCACCAACAATCAACACCGCATACCACAGTGCCGGACGTGGTGGCTCACGCCTGTCATCCCAGCACTCGGGAGGCAGAGGCAGGAGGATTGCTGAGTTTGCGGCGGCTTGCCTGGGCACCATAGTGAGCTCAGGGCCAGCCTGAACTACAAAGCGAGACCCTGTCGCAAAAAAAAAAAAAAAAAAGAAAGTAAGAGGGCTGCTTGTTTAATATCCCCAAATCTAAATGTTCTGACTTTGAATTTCACACAAGCTGTGCATGGTGGCACATTCCTGAGATCCCAACACTCTGGGAGGCTGAGGCAGATGGATCTAAGTTTGAGCTCAGTCTGGGCAATTTAAAAATAAAAAAGGGGGCCGGAGGGTTAGCTCAGTGGTTCCGGCGCCTGCCTCGCAAGCGCAAGGACCTCGATCCCCGGTTACCACATATAATGCTGGGCGTGGTGGCTCACGTCTGTAATCCCAGCACTCGGGAAGCAGAGACAGGAGGATTGCTGAGTTCGCGGCGGCTTGCCTGGGCACCATAGTGAGCTCAGGGCCAGCCTGAACTACAAAGCGAGACCCTGTCTCCAAAAAGCAAAAAATAAAAAAAAATAAAAAAGGGCCCATATTGAGTGTGATCATGAATGTGTATATACAAAGTACCAATAAAAATAAACTAAATAAAAATAAATGAAAAAGGGGCTGGAGATGTAGCTCAGTGCAAAGGCCCTTTGCTTCAACCTCGTTACAAAAAAAAAAATCCTAACTCCACGTGTTAATATCTCATGTTATCTGAAATAGGTGCTTCCCCTTTCTGAGCCTGTTTTCTTGCATGTAAGTCAAACGTTTATAAAAATAATGAGGCATCACAGGAATTTCATGGGAATTACTTTTAGTCACCACATGACTAATTTTTTTTCACATGGCTAAAAAGCATGGCAATATCAAGAGTTGGCAAGAGTATGGGAAGGGAACACTCCTACATTGTTTATGGGAGTATAATGTACATTTCAGAAAATTGGCAGTGCCGACTGAGCTAAACATTCACAGTGGTTCAACAGTGCAGTTCTGGATGTGTGCCCGCCGGAGTCAGCTCTGGGCCGGTATCGCGGGCACAGCTGCAGTCCCAGCGCTCCCGGGCGTGAGGCAGGAGATTCGGAAGCTCAGACAGCCCAGGCGACTTAGTGAGACCCTGTCTCAAAATAAAAATAAAGAAGGGGCTGGGGATCAAACTTAGTGCAAATTCCTAGTATTACCGAAAAAGCAGTGGAGGAAGAAGTATCTGTTCACCCAAGGCTAATCTCAAGAGTATCTGTGGCAGCTCTGTGAATCCATTTCTGTGGCGGTAACAGCACACCTGTGATACTGCATACTGTATAATGTAAAGCTGTTCACTCAGGTCACGACTACTCTCACATGGGAGGACACACGGAGCACGGTGCCCTGGGCCGCACGGGGCTTCCCGGGCTGCTTCACGGTGTAGCAGAGAAGCAGGAAGGGAGCAGGAACACAGGAGGGCCACACCCGTGAGGTGGGCGCTTTGTGACGACGAGCTCTCGAACCCACCTACGGACGGTGCGTCCCACATAATCACCTGCACCTGGGCGGTTTCTGGCGCGGAGGTAAGGAGCCTCAGAAAGGGTCCGGTGCCACCGTGTTGGCAGCCAGGCTTCCAGGGTACGATCCCTCGGCAGGATACACGGTCACAGCCCACAGCACTGCAGCAGCCTTATTCACTGGAGTCAAAACTTTGCTGTGCCTGTACGCCCAGGTAGTTGGGAGGCCGAGGCAGGACAGCTGTGAGTTTGAGCCCGGCCTGGGGCAACAGAGAGAGCCTATCTCAGAAAGTTTAATACCAGTAAAAACTAGAAATAAACCCACCAACCGTAAAATAAAGAATCTATGTTGTGCTATATTATACAACAGTGAGAAAAGAAATTACTGATAGAAACTGTAACATGGATGAATCTCACAGTGTTGAACAAAAGCAGCTGGCTACGAAGCACCTATATGAATCCACTTAAAGCTTCCCACCCGCCCCAGGCAGTGACGAATTCAACTGAGGGAAGACAGTAATGGTTCGCAGGTGCCAGTGAGGAAGGTCTCAAGTCTCCGAGATGCCAGATGCTTTCTAGCTTGATACATACCCACAGGTGAAATTCCCTAAGCTATAATTATCTGCATATTGTGTGCAAATCACAACCGATGAACAGAGGACAAAGTGACATGGTAGCATGCCGATCTTAGCACGGTACCGGGGAGTTCCTGAAGGAACTCAGACCACTGGTGGCCTGTCCTTTGCGTGGCTGCCAGACCACTCACAGCAGGGCTGGAGCAGTGGGAGATCTTGGGAGGGAAGGCTGAAATTCCTGTGAGCTCTCTGCACTGGACAGGAGGTTTTTGCCTAGAGTCAGGCATGCCATCCATGGACCTGGACCCCAGACAAAGCTACAGAATCTCCTCTCCGCCATGAAGCCTGCCAGGGCAATTCCTATGGGCCCGGGGCCCATCCTTGAGAAGCTGCTGTGGCATTCAAGGTGGAAGGAGTGCCCACAGGAAACTGGTGGAGGAGAAAGCTTCTGACCAGGGCTGTACCTCACATCTCAGAGGCCTAGACCGGATTGCAGGGGTCCAGCAAAAGTGGGGAGAGGGATTAGAACCTAGAGCTGGCTAGCTCACCGCAGGAAAGTCAAGGCTGCTTGCAAATGCTCCACATGCTGTTCCACCTCTCAGCAAAAGTGAAGACTGCGGGACGGTATGGGGTCCCGGATCGCACACAGTGGGTGAAGGCCGTAGGCGGAAGCGTCCCCGCCAACTTCTAGGAACTACCGGCGCTGTCCAGCTCTGGCCAGCAGGGGGCGCCAGAGGGCGGTCAGGAATGCGTCCTCCCGAGGCTGAGGCTGCAGCAGCCAGGCTCCGGGCCTCCTGCCCCGGCCTTGCTCTGGCCTGACTCCTCTCTCAAGGCCCCACAGTCTGTCCAGAAGCCTAGTCTGGCCACAGGAGGTCGAATTCCAGTGCAGCTTGGCCCGGAGTCCACAGCGTGGCCTGGAAGCCCTCCTGAAAGCAGAGTTCACCCAAGTCGCAGCAGCGGGGCGGCAGGGCGGGGCGGCACGGCCGCTGCACACAGTGCCTGCTACGTGCCCTACCTCGGGGCCCGGAGGCCCCGCACAGCCCGTCAGCCGGGGCCAGTGCGCACCGAGCCTAGAGCCAGACGGGCGACATGGGTGAGAAATGCCCCCGTCCGCCGAGGACTACAGCCGGCGTGGCCTGGGCCGAGGCCCGAGGGCTCCCCCAGCACCTCTGCCCGCCCCTCTGCAGGCTGCGGCAAGCGAGAGGGAAGAGCAACAGCCCTTCCCGAGCTCGGCGGGCGAGAGGTGGTGAGGGCACACGAGGGCGTGGGGGGAAACAGCACGGGAACGGGCCCGAGACGGAGAGGGCGGAACCCGAGGGCGGGGCTGCGACCGAGGCTCGCGCGCGGGGGACCGGCGGGGCCTGCGCCTGCGCGCTCCGGGCGCAGGGAGGGGCCGGACGGAGGCGCACGCAGAGCGCAGAGCGCGCGGAGCCTGGCGGGCTTTCGCCGTCGCGCAGGGCCAGCCGCTGCTGGGGAAGCGGGTAGAGCCGCACGGCCGCCAGGAGGACCGCGAATCACTGGGCTGCTTGGACTAGGGACAGCGGGGAGAAGGACGGCATGAGACGGTGGACAGACAACATGCGTTCCTTGTACAAGGAGCGTCGAAAATGGGCAGGCACGTAGGTTTGTTGTCAGGACTCAAGATACAGTGCGAGGTTAACATGCTGATTTAGGGGCTGGTGCTTTTTTTTTTGTTTTGTAGTTCAGGCTGGCCCTCAAGCTCACTGTAGCCCAGGCAAGCCTCGAACTCAGCAATCCTCCTGCCTCTGCCTCCCGAGTGCTGGGATGACAGGCGTGAGCCACCACGCCCGGCACTGTGTTGTGTGGTACTGATTGCGGGTGGGCCTGAGTGACCACGCCCAGTATTGTTTTATGTGGTTATCAGGATCGAACCAGGGACCTTGCACTTGCTGGACAGGTGCCTGAACCACTGAGCTAAATTTCTGGCCCTAAAGGCTGTTGCTTTTTTTTTTCTTTAATCTTTATTGGTACATTGTATATACACATCATGATTGCGCTCAGTAGACATGGAAGCCAATGAGGAAACCACAAAGCTGAAATAACCAATGTGCCTGGGGCCCGGAGCCTTAATAATCTTTGTCCACACACTGTCCTGCGCTGCGGTCGAAGCATGGCTCCCAGACCCCCGAGGCTGTGCCGGGGCAACCCACGGCAGCACGACTTCTTACTGGAGTGACCCGCTGTGGCCCGGGAGCAGCACCCCTTGTGTACCCTGCCCCAGAGAACTAAGTCCTCTTCCTAGAACCCCATGTACAGACCGGGCTGTTCTCCTTCCGGCTTGTCAGCTGGCTCCTGCCTCCGACCCTCCTTTAGACCAACACCTCTGTCCTTCGCATCGGTATTTGAGAGCCTTGAAATGCTCAGAAAAGCAAGAGCCTACACGACGTGGAATGTTAGGCATCAAGAGCTCCCTGTGCAGACTCCCCACCCGGACCCCAGCTGCCTTCCAGGAGGCCGGGGAGGGTCGGTAGGGCTTCCCGCACCTGTGAGGTATGCGCGGGCTCAGCCCCCCTGGTTTGAGAACTGGGAGTTCTTCCAGGAAACCCCGGAGTCCACGGCTGCAGGGGAGCACGCTGCTCAGTTAACGTCGCCTGGCCTCATCTGATTTAACTTCAGGGACCCAGTACATTTCTACCAACTCACTAATATTAAGAAAAATTTAAGCACAAACTGGCTAACAATACCAAGGATGTTGAGCTAAAAGAAAAACAACAAGAATGGCACAAGCATGAATGTCTGCCACATGGGAGCCATGACCTACACAGGACGCGTGTGCTGGGACACACGGAGGCAACCGAGTGTCCCGAGGAAGCCCGCAGCCACACACACACACGCTGCCCAACTGTGAAGGGGCCCACACCTCTCACAGTGGTCATCTCTCGGGAGTGAGCGGCAAGCTGGGTAACTTTTCTTTTTGGTGGTATTGGGGATTGAACTCCGGTCCTTGTGCTTCCAAGGTAGGCACGGTACCACTTGAGCTAAAGCTCCAGACCTTTCTTTTCTTAAAAATCTAAGCCTCTATTGCTCGATTTTACTCTAAGCATAAACTTAAAAGTAGAAAAAGTTAGCACTCCTACAGATTAGAGATGGGCAGGGTTTGTGGGGCTGTCTTTATTGGAATTAATGGATGTCTTGGGACCAAAAAGACAGCCACCAAGGCTTCTGGCTTCCCCGAGATCACAGAGCAGGGTCTTCAGAAGGCTGAGGACAGGCAGTGAGGGTGAACAGATTTTGCTCATTACTATCCTTGTCAGCATAAGCACCCACCTAACTTCCAAGTGTTACAGAAAACCCTGTAAATTTATCACAAACTAAAAACTTAAGTTATTCTTCAGCTACCAGAGTACTGTATTCCCAAACCGGGTTTTCACAGTTTGAGAAGGGCACCCCGTTCTGTAAAAGTACCTCCCCTAAAGCCACCACTTGTTTTCCTTTCCAATATGTCACTCTAGATCCATTGTGAACATTCTATTATTTCTGGAAGCAGAAGTTCAGCCATGGTTTCAAGGCTGAGTCATTCTCCTACTCAGACTCAGCAGTTACTTTTACAGCCTGATAAAAATACCCAAGACCCAAGGTCACTGCGAGAATTGTAAGAACAGGATACTTGAATTAGGCCAACACTTAGAAAGCCGACTACAAACCCCCTGCACACCCTCGGCTCCTGAAGCCACCGCCGCCCGCTGATACCGGTCAGGCTGTCGAAGCCGTGGACGGCTGGAGCACCAACTCTGTGTTTCCAGCACACGCGCTGCTACTTTGTGCTGTGCATTTGTTCCTGGGATTGAACCCCGGGCCTGGCAAGTCCTGGGCAAGTGAACTACACTGACCTCCATCTCCATCCCTTTGGAAAACTGAACATCAGACACGGTGAACCTACGGCACGTGCTGTAAGATAAAAAGATGTTCCCTGCAAGTAGTTTTTTCCTAAACTAGGAACTCAGCGTTCAGGTTTAATCAGTGTTGGCGCTTTGTGCGAAGTGGGCTTGGGTTGTAGTTTGGGCACTGCCTCTGAAAAGCTCCTTGTCACTGCTCGGGACAGTCTGGCTGAGCTCAAACAGGCCCCTCTCCCACCTGAGCCCGAGTAGCTTAGCTTAGGGGACGCTTTGTGACAGCCAGCTTCTCTGCCGCCCTCACAGGCCACCTGCTGTAGGCAATCTGCCACTCAGGTTGACAGAGGAAATGCCAACATTGAAATCCACAGTCAATTAAAAAGGAAAACCTCAACGGTAAGGAAACGTTCACATACCACCTGCTCATATTCTCAGCTGTACGTTGGGTCCTGATTTCTAGACTATTCGGGCAGGTACACTGGGCTCAACAAGGGCATATCCAGATTGCTCGTGTGGTGTATTTCACCAGTTACTAACCCTAGGATCTAAGGAGGAATTAGAAAAACTCCAGCCCACAAAGCAGTAACTAAAATCTATTTTTGAAAACCCAAAGCCAAGACTACAATTAAGGGCAAAATACAGTAGTTAGTAGGCACAGGCTGTATGAGGTCTTAGCACTTCGACCTTTCCAGGTCATGACAGCCTCCGTCTCAAAATTCTGACATTCCAGTTATCTGCTTTCTTCAGCCTTTATTCTCTCTTCAAATTCCAGTAAGGCTTTTGGGAACTAGAGTGGGTATTACTTTGTCTTTAATGAGACCATTCAAAGGGTGAAATTAAGTATCCAGAGTGCTGAAGAGCAGACACGTTACACAGCTTCTCTCCCAACACCTCTGCCTGCTCCATCTGACACACACACACCACCGCTGCTAGAACAGACACCCTGGCAAGGCAGACCGAGGCCACACGTGCACCTCACCGCCCCTTAAACCCGGCCTTCTGAGAAACCTGGACACGCCTGCCCAGGCTCACAGGTGACCAGAGCCAGGAAGATCCCCACGTTCCACTGTCACCTGAGGACGGTCCTGGAAGTGCTGCCGAGGCCTGAAACCAAATCAGTCTGGTGTTCCCGGGACCAACCCTCCAGCCACAGGCACTCAGGCTGCACTTCGAACTGTGTTAAGTCTGTCACTCCTGTGTGCCGCGTGCTACAGCACAAGAGGCACTCGATTCCCACTGCTACCACCGCGATCACTCCTCCGACCTCCATCAGCACGTCTCAGCCGCTGGAGACGGCAGCCTTACGTCCAGCACCAGGCAAGGACCTGCTTGGGCCCAGGTCGTACCTGGGTGGCGAGGGGCTCGCTCGCACAGAGGAGTCAGGCCCTAGGTCCAATCCTGAGCCCAAGAAAAACACAAAACACAATCTGCTAGGTCATCTCTGGAAAAAGCCTATCGATGGAGACCTGTGTGTTTACTGACGACACTCTGAAAATCTGGTTGATGACACTGCAGAATGACGCTACTTCAAGAATGTCTAAAAACAGTAAAAATAGGCCTTAATCAGTGGTTTGTTGTACTTAGCACACCAGGTACGAGGCAGCCCAGCTGCTTTTCCCAAGCCTTGTACAGGTATAATCTACTCAGAACTCACCTCCAGCCATGAACTCCAGGTTTGTGTTTTTCATTAACAACAAAAGTATGGATATTTTTCAGTACTGGATCATTGACTGTAATAATTTTCTCTTTATCTCCTTTCATCCTATTTTTTTTTTCGTATTTTTTTGAGACAGGGTCTCACTTTGTATTCAGGCCAGCCCTGAGCTCACTGTTGCCCAGAGTACCTGGGAATTCACAGCAGTCCTTCTGCCTCTGCCTCCTGCATGCTGGGATGACAGGCGTGAGTCACCATGCCCAGCATTCTATGTGGTTTCCAGGGACTGAACTCAGGACCCTGCGCTTGCGAGGCAGGTGCCAGAACCACTGAGCTGAATGTCCGGCCCCTTGTCTTCAATTTTTAAACTCAAACATAAGGCTCACTTTGGCCAGGTTTATGCCTCAGAGGATGACCATTTGAACCTGCTAACTAGGACAGAAAAGCCTGCAGGCCAACTGTGCCTTTACC
>PVIC010037191.1:0-18367 GCA_004025085.1 Thryonomys swinderianus
TACAATGCCTTGCCCCTGTGGATTATATGGTAAACCGTGTACCACAGTCACTTCCATTTGCTGACAAAAAAACCTTAAAAGAATGACCGGTATAAGCAGGCCCATTATCAGTTTTTATTTGTCTAGGTTGGCCCCAAGAGGCCCAGGCGTCTAGGCAATGAGTGATAACATTGTGGGCCTTTTCTCTGGACATGGGTGTGGCGTGGATCACGCCAGAGCAGGTGTCAACGGAAACATGCACATATTTCAACGTGCCAAACTCTGCAATATGGGTGACATCCATTTGCCATACCTGCAAAGGACGCAAGCCTCAGGGGTTAACCCCATATGATGGAGAATGAGCGTGGACACTACATTGAGAACATTTTAAGACAAGTGCCCTGGCATCTACCCTGGTAAGATGAAATTTCTTCTGTAAGGTCTTAGCATTAACATGAAAGCGCTGATGAAATTCCCTTACAGCGGTCAAGAGAGAGGCAGTAAATATGCATTGCATCCTGGTGAGCTTATCCACCTGATCATTGCCCTCACTAACAGGAACTGGCAATCCAGTATGTGCCCTTATGTGTTGAATGTAGAATGGACACCTTCTACTCCAGATGAGTTCTTGTAATTGTAGCAGATACACCTGTATAGGGCTTTCTACTTTTATTTTTTTCGCAGTTTCTAGAGTTTGGGTAGCGTTTACTACATAAGCAGAGTCTGAAAGCAAATTAAAAGGGATGTCATGATGTTTGAACACCTCTAATACTATTTGTAGCTCCACAATTTGTGGTGAGCTAGGCTTAAATTGACATAGTTTAGGTTCTTTATTGCCAATTTTATAAGCCCCACATCTTGCCTTGGACCCATCTGTAAAGATATTGATAGCTCCCGCTATGGGTGTCGATTTTGTCACCTTGGGGAAGATTACTGGATGCTCCTTAAAAAAGGAAAGGAACAGATTCCTTGGATAATGGTTATCAAAATCACCAGGAAATCCACATTTTAATATGGCCATTTATCTACAGTGGCACAGAGAACTCGTATTTGATGGCTGGAGTATGGAGTTACAATCTTACTAGGCAACACACCAAAATGCTGTAAGCACAGTTGGATTCCCTCGTTGTTTAACGAGGCGACTGCTGTGGGATAATGGTCAATTATTTTACCTGGGGAAAATTTTTGGTGGATCCACAATAAGGGTCCCTCTTGCCATAGCACCCCTGTGGGTTGCTGTAAAGTTGGGAGTACACATAAATCTATGTCTGTATTTTTTTTCTGTTTTTTGAGGAGGGCATTACTCAGGGCTTGCTCAACCTTTAAGAGCGCCTCACGTGCCTCGGGAGTTAGGCTTTTGGGTGAATCTAGGGCAGAGTCTCCTTTTAAAAGTTTAAACAAAGGCTTTAGCACGTAATTAGGAAGTTTTAAATAACTTTTGATCTAATTAATATCTCTAAGCAACTTTTGAAAATCATTAAGGGTCTTTAATCCATTTTTTTTAATTTTATTTTCTGGGGCATAACTGACTGCTTATCTATCCTTGTACCCAAGTATTTTATCACTTGACCTTGTTGTATCTTTTTGGGGGCTATCTGCAGGCCCTTCTGTTTTAAAGCTTGTAACAAATCTAGGAACATCCTCTGTACTCTATTGGGTGTTTTTCCAGCTATCAGAATGTTATCCATGTAATGAAGACACCGAACATCTGGGAACTTTACCCTTACAGCAGATATCGCTGCCCTCACAAACATTTGACACATAGTAGGACTATTGGCCATTCTTTGAGGTAGCACAACTCATTTATACCTCCGATCGGGTTTTTTTATGATTACAGGCAGGTAACGTAAAGGCAAATCTTGGACTATCCTTTTTATGTAATGGAATAGAAAAGAAGCAATCTTTAACGTCTAGGACAATTGTGGACCATTGCTCCGGTATCGAAGAAAGCAGGGGTAACCCTCTTTGCACGGGGCCCATAACTTGCATCTGTAGATTTATAGCTCTCAAATAATGTAATAAGCGCCATTTTTTTTATTTTTTCCTAATGACAAATATAGGGGTATTCCATGGAGATACAGAAGGTGTTATGTGCCCCAGCTCTAACTGCTCTCTGCCCTTTCCTTGTCTGAATTTATGGACCGCCGGTCCTTAATTTGCTCTAATGCCACTTGACCTTTTTCTACTGCTTTATAACACATTTTATCCATAAGGCAGTCTCTTACGAGGGTCCACACAGGTTTTACTCTTGGCTTAAGGAAACCCTGCGTCCGCGTGTCATCTAGATCTCTCCCTAATTTTTTCCAACTTCCCAAGGTTAAGTTACCTGACACGGCGAACCATGGAGCTATATTGTCACATTCTAAAAGAAATCGTTCCAAGTACTTTTCTTAAGCTTTAGACCTTTTGCCTGCAGAGGCTCCTAAAGAGCCAAAAAAATTGGGTGCGACGGAGCAGCGCCCATATTTGCCTTTTACTTTCGCTTTGCCCGCCTACCTAGCAAGCCTTGCCTAATCTTTGATGATTAGGGATTGCCTCCCTTTCCGAGGTCTTGAAATTGTCTCAACTTACCTGGGAACTTTTGCCTAATCCTTGATGATTAGGAATCGCCTCCTTTTTTGAGGTCTTGAAATTGTCTCAGTTTATCTGGGAACTTTCGCCTAATCCTTGATGTTTAGGAATCGCCTCCTTTTTTGAGGTCTTGAATCGGTCCCCACCTTACCTGGGGACTTTTTAGCTAGCTACCCTGACAGCAGAAAGTTCTGAGCCGCAGCAGTGGAAGTCAGGATTCCCCGTGTGAGCCACCAGTTGTCGCTTCCCCCTCGACCAGCAAGGAAGACGCGACCGCGAACTCTTCTTTTTGCTGTTTTTATTTAGGATCCTTTGCTCAAGCAAAAACAAAAAAGCTCTCCTTTATAGGACTCTCTCAGTATATATATACATAGTCATCAGCCAATGCCTAAAAGACACGTGGCATTCTGGGATAGGCGGCTATACAGCAAAAGCGAACTGGCTGATCAGGCAATGCCTAAATATAGACTTGTTTTTTAGCGGATATAGACTTGTTTTTTTAGCGGATATAGACTTGTTTTTTAGTGGTTCAGACCACTTAACCTACTTCCTCAGTGCCATCTTTTGGGCGTGGTTGCCCTTTGGCTCTCCACAACACACCACAGTGCCAGGCATGGGGGCTCATACCTGTAATCCCAGCACTCGGGAGGCAGAGACAGGATGATTGCTGAGTCTGATGCTTGCCTGGGCTACATAGTGAGCTCAGGGCCAGCCTGAACTACAAAGTGAGACCCTGTCTCAAAAAAAAAAAAAAAAGGCTCATATAACATCTTAAGCAAAGTTCTGGAATAAAGCTCAAGGAAGAAAGTTTGAGGTGAAACTCAAAGGAATAAATCTCCTTAAGTCATGCATATTTTGGGCATCTAAACTCTTTAGATAAAAGGAAATCATCTAAACTGCTCTCCATTGGTGTGATATTTCCCTCTCTATAAGAGAAAAGATGACAGAAAATCACCAGAGGTTCTCATCATTCACAAATTCTGCATAAAAAAACTTCCTCTTGTCTGCTGTCTTTTTCTTAGATATTTCCAGACAACTATCATTTCCCACATCTTTGTTTCAGCAGGTAATTTAGTGTTTAATCCTAAAATTCAGTCATTTCTTTAAAGCTCAGTGCTAAAGTATTTGTCTAGCATTTGTGAGACTCTAGATTCCATTTCTAGCATCACACAAGAAAGAGAAAGGAATAAGAAACAAGAAAGAAAGAAGGAAGGAAGAAGAAAGAAAGGAAGGAAGGGAAGGAGGGAGGGAGTGAGGGAAGGAAGAATGAAAGAAAGAAAGAGAGAGAGAGAGAGAGAAAGACAGAAAGAAAGGAAGAAAGAAAGAAAGAAAGAAAGAAAGAAAGAAAGAAAGAAAGAAAGAAAGAAAGAAAGAAAGAAAGAAAGAAAGAAAGAAAGAAAGAAAGAAAGAAAGAAAAGAAGGAAGGAAAGAGAGAGAAAGAGAAAAAAGAAGGAAATAAAAGGAAAGAAGAAAGAAAGAGAAAAAACCCTCCTCTCTATTACATGCAGTCTTCCTCAGTGTCCATAGGAATTGGACAGTTGATTCCTGTATGACCCCCAAGTACAATACCTTGCTGATGTCCAAGTCCCTAATATAGAATCATGTAACATTTGCATAGAACTCATATACTGTAAATCATCTCTGGATTAATTATAATACCTAATACAATGTAAATACTATATAAATAGCAACATATGGCATTGTTTAAAAAATAATGACTAGAAAAAGTCTCTATATTTTCAAAAAAGATGCAGTCTTTTCAAATGTTTTATCTGAGATCTGCTGAATTCACAGATGCAGAATCCAAAGATATCAAGAAGCAACTGTACTTAATTATTCGGGTCTCTTGTACATTTGCAGTATATATGTTAGTAAACACCTTTCTTTTATTGATCTGTCTTTTGTTACAGAAAAATATCTAGGAACTCAGAATGGTAGAAGAAAAATTATTCTTCTACAGTTTCAAATCATTGATTCAGCCAAAGAATTTTCAAACTCTTTTGTAAATGACAGAAAATATTTCAAGGTTTGTAGTCCAAGAGGAAAAATTGAAGGTATCATGTAGATTCTAGTCTTGGATACTTTTCTCACTGATGAGGCAGAATACCTGACCCACACAAGTTAACAGAAGAGAGGTTTATTTCTGCTCACAGTTTGTAGATAGCTGGCTCCCAGGCAAGGTAGTATGGCAGAGGGGTATCACAGAGGAGAAACAGTCCCTGGCAGAGCAGGCAGCAATACTCTCTTTCCCTTTTATCCCATCCAGGGTACCAATCTTTTGGGCGGTACTACTCACATCCAGGGTGGGGCTTCTGTCTTCAGGAAACCTGTTCAGACATACCCAGAACTATGCTGATTCAATCAATGGACTAATTTAGTATGATACACCCTCAATCCCAGTATCAAACACTCATGATCCAGCCGCCTCTCAAAACCCTAACTCTGAATCCATAAGGCTTTGGGGACACCTCTATGTAAGCCACAACAGTACTGATATAACTGTTTAAATTGTAACCATTCAAAAATGTAAAAATCATTCTTAATTGATGTGCCATGCAAAAATAAGTGGAGCAAAAAGACAAATAGTGTGTGATTCCCTTTATATGTGGTATCTACAATGCAAGAATCAGGGTGGGGGACTGAGAAAAAGAGAAACAGAGAGAGAAAGAAATACAGGATGGTAGTTGAAAGGTTGGGAAAAGTGAGAAATAGAGAGCTATTATTTAATGCATATATAGTTTCTGATTTTTAGCATAAAAAGAATTATAGAGATGGGTAGTGGTGACTTGCACAATAATATGAATGCACTTCACACTAGTCATTTGTACACTTCAACTGGATAAAACATTCAATTTTATGTTATTATACTTTTTACCTTAAACTAGACATACATTTTAATTTAAATATTTTAGAAAGTAAATATCATCCCATATTGGTAGTTGACTAGTTCATAAAATTCATCTCATCCCACTAGGAAATTGAGAGCCACACAGAGGTATTAAAAGGTTTATGGGACATCTCACTGATATTAAAATTGTAGCTCTGCCAGAGATTTAGCACCTGCCTTGGAAACACAAGGGCCTGAGTTCAATCCCCAGTACCACCAAAAAAAAAAAAAAAGAAAACTAAAATTGTAGCTTCATGATAGTACATAAAAATAAAATAATCATTCATTTGAGTTTCTTCACAAAAGATTTAAACAATCTGTGTTCATTTAAGCCAGAGAGTTGCTCTTATATCATGACTGACCCCAGCCTCCATTTTGGATGCCTCTTTTTCTTGTCCTTGCTTTGAATCTTTCTTCCTCTCTTTCAATAATTCCACCTACTTTCACTCTCCTCTCCATTCCTCCGGGCCCACTGTCTGGATCACAGGCATCTCTGTGGAGAGGTGACCTTCCGCGCCAAGGATGATGCTGGTCACTGGCTCAAGCCAAATGCTCATCTTAGTACTGACTTACTTTGGGGCCCTATGAGGCACTCTCCATCTTTATTTTAATATGATACCATGATATAGACAGAGAAAAGTAAGATAATGAGTGACATTTTCATCAATAACTTATTTTGTTCAGAGATTTATTTGGCACTTAATGCATTGTGTCTAACTCTTTCAATACTTTCTGCAGGGCCCTCAACTGAGCCTAGACCTTTTAATCCTGGTGGATTTACATACAAATCTCAATTCCATTCACTATGTCTTCCAGGAATTGGAGCAGTGGCTTAACTTCACTGAGTATTACTTTCCAAATAAAAGATGGAAGGCAATAATACATAATCCAAAGTATTAAAAAAGCAAATATAAGTCAAAGGCCTAACATGGTGCCTAGCACCATTAGCAGTAGATACTGAAGAAATAAGAACTCCTCCCTTTTTTCAACTACAAGGAGAACATGCGATGTACCAAGTGTGGTAAGTGGGGAACAGATGGGGAAGGATCTTAGAGTCAGGTGAGAATTGTGTTGGAAATGGGTGATATGAAAGTGACAAGAGAGGTGGTATAGGGAAGTTCATGCTTTCTCTCTGAAGGTTCAATAAATTTTGTCTACAAAATGAACCAATGGGGGACATACTAATGGAAGAAAAACCAAACAACATATACTATCGGCATAGACACAGAAGACTCAAAGAAGGAAGAGGTAGTAGACACTTAAACTGCATTTGGATGAACAGGAAGATTAGATGCTGCCATTCTAGGTGTGATAGGAGGTGATGACCTATTTATGGGCAGGTGAGGGAAAGAAATGTATTATGTCTTATAATGCCAACAGTTTTCCAGGCAAGTCTTCAGAAGATAACCTTTGATCATCTCTATTAGGAGCATTTCTCTTCTTTCTTAAAGTAAACTCCTTCCTAGGCAGAGGATGAGCTCTCACGGTGGAAACTACTGACAGTATCTATTGTTTACTAATGGGGATAGGTAGGGATTTTGTTTTTTACATAAAATAATGCTTTCAGAGTCATTCCTATATTTACAGATGTCTGCAGTTTCTCTGAATAATCAACTTTGAGAATGTTAAAGGAGTATGTTTTCAGTGGGGTATTTTACTATCCTACTTCGGACAGCTCTCATTTCTTTTCTAGTGATCTTCTAATTCTAAGATCTTAGTGGACATTCTGAAGTTTCCTCTCAGTAGATCTAGAAGTGAGAAGACACAACTATACCTTGACTCTGGAATATGCAGTGTGTTATGGTTTGTGTCTAGATGTTTCTTCAAAACTTCATGTGGTGATAGGTGGGGACTTTTAAGAGGTGGCTGGATCTAGAGTGTGTGACACTGGAATTGATTCATGGTACAGTGCTAGGGTTACTGGGAACTAGGATTAAGGGTATGAGTGAGTGACACATGCTCGGAGTAGAATGGATAAGATAAAAGGGGCAGAAAGACACTGATAAAATCCCTTAGTGCCTTTACTGTCTGCCACCAACAACTATTTCTCCTCAGTGATCCGCCAAGTCACTTTGCCTTTAAAGTAGCTGATTATGGACTAAAACCTCTATGAACTCTGACATAAATTTCCTCCTTTAACTTTGGATGTCAGGTATTTTGTCTCAGTGAGAGAAGAGTAACAAAGGCAAGGTGTCAGCAAACATGAAAAGGAAGTTACATTACTAGCTCTAATGACAATCTTAAAGGAAAACATTAGAGACATTTAAATGAAGAAGTCTATGGTTCTTAACCATCTACCTTCTTTGAGAAAGAAGGCTTAGGTTCTCATAGAGGGGGCAGCTCTGATACCTCTATGTTTTGCCCAGAAGCCCTTCTGGGCTTTTAAAACAAAGTCTCAACAGTGATGGTTTCAGCTTTAGCTCAAAACTGGGGGAACTTCTATGGCTTGGGCTTCTAAGAAGAAGGAGCAGGGAAACCCCATAATTAGATACAGAGGACATCTCTACGACCCTTACAAGATACCAGGTACCTTAAACTATTAGATCCCACCAGTGAAGTCAGCATATTTAGGTAGGGGTTCCAGGAGGGAGCTGTGCCTTGGGCTGAACAAGCTGAAGAGACAGTTATTTCAAGGGTTTTCTAGAAATAGTCTAAATTAAGAAGGATCCAGTAATCACACTAATTAATCCCTACCCTGAAAGCCTGTACTATGTAGCTGACAGGTAGTTGTGAAAGAGAGCAAAAAAATCACTGAAACTAGCTACAGTGAAATATGTTATTCCATTTTTTTTAATTTAGGATTTTTTATGTCATGGAACCCAATGGTGGAATGTTCAGCAGGATCTCAAAGCAATGGAAACCATTAGAAGCTGGAACATCCCAATAACTTTGTGTTAGTTATTGTACAATATGTTATGTGGCAAATAGCAATAGCAACAGAACTTCAGTGACATAGACAAAAAGGCTTTCTTTCTCGTGTACACACAGGTGGATTTCAGCACAGCTCATCTGGCTGACTAGAGGTCAGCTGGTCTAGGATTGTGTTGGCTGAGTCAACTCTGCTGAAGACAGGTCTACAAATCCTTTCCATGTCCCTTATTCTCCTTGGAAAATTGATGAGCCAGGTGGGATGTTCTTACACTCTACTTTCTAAGACCAGAACAAAGTACCTGACACAGTTAACTTATAGGAGGAGAAGCTTATTTAGGCTCATGGTTTTGAGCTTTCAGTCCATAGTCAGCTGGTCCCCGAGGCAGAATCATCATGGTGGAAGGGTGTGGTAGAGAAAAACTTCACAGAAGATGGGAAAAGAAACCAAATCAGTAGATAGGGATAGGCATGACCGCAGAGACCTCTTCCACCAACTGGGCCTCACTCCTAATAGCCCAATCAGTTATGACTTATCAAGAGGTGAATGAGGTTAATGTTTCCATGATCCTGATACCTCTCTGGCCCCACCTATGAACACTGTTGAATTGGGGACCAAGCCCTCAATACATTAACCTTTGACAGACACTTCCTATTTAAACCATGACACACGGTGATTGTGAAGATGAGAGTGAGTGGAAATGGTCTCTAAAGCCATCACAACTAGGCCCATTCCATTGGTCTGGACCACAGTCAGGGGAGACCAAGTGCACTCCACCTTTTGTGGTAAGAACATGGAGGTTATGTGGAGTGACAATTGCTCCACCTAATGCCCTGGAGCCTCCCTCATTGATGCTGTGTGCCCATTTCTAAGCTTCTCTATGCTTCTTTCTATATGGCCGGCACCTGTGACCTTCTTCATTAACTACCTTGAGCTACTAAGTAGAGTTGGAATGTGAAACTGCGGTTCCTTTTCCTGAGGATACACTGTAGGGAAATTTCTCCTTCACAACTCTCCATGGAATCATGCTGAAGCTGAGACCTCCCATGAAATGACTCCCCTGCTTGGCCCCTTCCACTCTCTGGTCTCTCAAGGAAACACTTATTAACAAATGATTTATATATGAATTCCTACCTCAGGGTCTATTTCTGCAGAACTTGACAGAAGACACAGAGCAGTGTGGATTCAGGATGTGAAGGATTGGGCCAAGGTCCACTCTACAGCATAAAAATCCAGTTCTGTCTCCAGAGTTTTCCTTTTCTCTCTGCCCAAACTTCCACTCTTCCTGTAGGTGGAAATTTGCTGAAACACTCTCCATGTGGGATGGCTTTAGCTCAAGCAGTTACTTCCTCATGCCAGGCTTCTTCTCTGAAACACTCTCCATTTACACTTCTCACTAATTTTAACCTGTCTGTGGCTCTACCTTGCTATGTATAAAACTAGAAAAAGTTCAATCTACTAACCAGCTCACCTTGAGCTCTCCAACCCACTTTGTAATGTAGTCCACTCATAAGTGAACATTCTACCTTCCCCTAATATGCCTTAATGATATCCAGTTGATATAAAAATTCTTTACAAAAATATATGAAACTTTTCTTCCATAGGGTGAGTACAGGCCTCCTAACTGTGCGCCCAACCAGGACAGCAAGAAAGAGTCATCTGGCTACTGTCCTCACCTTTGTGTGCCCCTTCTTAGATTCACGGACATCACCTGCTGGACTCTGAGAACTTCTTCTTCCCCTTGCTGAACTATAACTCTATGAGTTCTGACTTCTCAAGTTTCTCCCAGGATTCTAGTTGGCAGCAATAAATTCATCCCACTTTGATCTGACTACGGTATTCCTAAGTATCTGTCATGATAAGACCAAATTTAAGAATAAGTTAGAGCCAAGCATGAGTTCCCACTAAAACCCCAAGTGCTAATTCTGACACTGACCTTGCAACTTGGTTTCTCCTTTACTTAATGTTCCTAATTTACAGCTCAAAGAGAGTGTTCTAATAAACCCAACTTGTGTCAAGTTATCAGCCCTTGTCCAATCAGCAGTGAGTGGAGAGGAGACTGCCTGGCTGGCATAAGACTACATGGGCCCGGCCACGAGGGCTGGAGGTGAAGCTAATTCCTTCAGGAGGCCTATGGATGGGAGGAGATAATTTATGGGGCTTTCTGCCTTTTGAACAACCAATTCCAGATACTGGAGAAAAAACAATGGCTTCTCTTTGATAGAAATTGATCTCTCAGCCCACCACCCTCATCCTATACACATATTCTTTCCTGAACTTCAATCTCCAGCTCTGTGCCGCTTTCGGCAGACTGCCTAGCTTCAAATTCTGACTCCAGTACATAGCTGCTATGTGACCTCATGGGTTTACTAACAAGCAGAGCACCAATTCTTCACCTGGAAAACAAGGCTAGTAGAAATTCTGGCCTCAAAGGCTAGTTGTGAAGTCCAGTGCTCACACATGGTAATACTGGTAGCAATTGGGGGCCAGAGGCCATCCCATAGTTCAATCCACTGTGCAAATATATTAAGAACGTGAGTTTTCAAATCTTCCATTCAGGAGTATGACCTTTACCCTCTGGTGTCACCACACGATATTCAAACGACTGCCAGAGGTCCATAACCTCACATAAACTCATGCAGGCCATGAAGAAAGGGTAATAAGAAGGATTTTTCTCATATATTCCTCTCCTTTAATCAGAGAGAAGAATTTTTCTCATATATTTCTCTCCTTTAATCAGAGAGAAAAATTTTTCCTAGAGCACTCTGGGACACAGATGTTTCAGGGCCGAAACCAAGAAATCCCAGACAAACCTGAATTGGTCACTTACATTATGTCAGAATTAGTGGGGAAGGGGTACAGAGCAGGGAATATTTTGTCTTTGTTGTGGGTGGCAGGTTTGTTAATTAGGAAAAAGGAGATGAGACAAGCTGAGGAATAAGAGGCTTGCAGCCTGCTCTTCAGGCTCATCTTCCCCCTTCTTCCTAAGAGAATTCCAGTTCCACCTTTAACCATATCACTAAACCAACCACAGCAAGCTCATTTCTCCTTCCTTTGAAGGGACTAAAGCATGAGGCTTCATTTCATGCCAGCACATGATATATTAAAAAACCTTCAAGGTGGGCTGGAGATTTAGCTCAGTGCTTGCAGCGCCTGCCTCGCAAGTGCAAGGTCCTAAGTTTGATCCCCGGTAAAACATACAACGCTGGGCAAGGTGACTCATACCCACCAACAATCAATACCACATACCACAGTGCCGGGCATGGTGGCTCATACCTGGAATCCCAGCACTCAGGAGGCCGAGACAGGAAGATTGCTGAGTTCGAGGCTTGCCTGGGCTACATAGTAAGCTCAGGGCCAACCTGAACTACAAAGTAAGACCCTGTCTCAAAAAAAAAAAAAAAACCTTCAAGAAATATTTTCAGTCTTAAACATACACTCAAGAAAAATAAAACTACTATATGATGCAGAGCATAGGCTCCCAAAATTGAAAGACATCCGAACACTAACAGGATAGCAGCATTAATCCCAATAAGCAAGGCAGAAACAATCCAAGCGCCCATTGAGGGATGAATGGACAAACAAAGTGTGATGGATACATATGTCAAGATACTATGCAGCCTTTAAAAGGGAGGAAATAGTAGCCTGTGCCACAAAATGGACAAATCTCCCACGCTAGGGTTTCCCAAAGGCCTGGAGAGTGCAGTTCTACACTCTTTAGGGCAAACAATGGAAGGAAGATTAATTTTTACTTGAAGCAATGAACTCAACATTAAAGGTCCCTAAGGAATTATCAGTCTCATGCTGAGACTACCTGTGAGCTCCAGAAGAAATTTCACACTTGACTGAGATTCGTTCATCAGTTCCATTCAAATCAGCAGAGCCATTTGCTAACCCTGTTGATTCCATTGTCTGAAAAAAAGAGGAAAGAGTAAAACAAAAAGAAAGAAAGAAAAGAAAAGGAATGCTAAATTGCAGACAAAGTAAGACAAACGTACTTTTCACAAAGTCTCCTCCCTGGGTGTCCCTCTGAGTATCTAAATTCATCAAGGAGAAATTTATTGGGGATTTGCTCCTTAAGAAGAGGGAGCAGATACGGCTGGGAGTGGTTTTAGATGGTCTTGCAAGGGGGACCGTTGGGAATGAAAAAGCAAAGGGAAGGTGGGGCTGAAGGAGACTCAAGGCAGTCAGGCTGATGAGCGCTCCAGGCTGAGGATGGCCCAGAGCTGTATCCTGCATTGGGCAGCGACGACTTTGCTCTGCCCAACCCAGGCTGAGGTACCCTGAGAAACTGTGGCTGAGTGTATGTGAACCCATGCCAGGGCTAGAGGCACAGCACCTAGTGACTGTCCAGCGGCTCCTCCTCACAGCAGTTTCTCTGAGGGCGAGCACGTGGCAGACACCCACAGCCACCACAGCGCCCCACAACTCCCTAAGCCCCAGCCCCCCTTCTGCTAGCTTCACCCCTTCACCTTCCCAGTCAGGACGTGCCCTGCTGCCTAGCAACCTTGGTTTATTAACCATTTCCATAAATGCTAAGCCACGTAATCTTTTTTTTTATATTTTATTGGTACATCATATATACACATCACAATTACACTCCACATTGAGAATTTGTACCACTATATGTCACAACTTAATTCTCATTATAAATGCCAATCCAGCAGGGAGAGGCAGGAGAGCCACAGTGATTAATTCACACACACTCTTCCAGGCACCTGCGTACCAGAGGGAGAGACAAGATAAATTCAGTCCATTGAGCAAGAGATGCAAAGTCAGAGGGCCAGGGTTTCCCAATATGGGCTGCACTTTAAAAACAGCTTGGGAGCTACAAAACAGGTCAGTTGGAAACAGCCTGCAGGGATCTCTGCTTTCATGTGGCCCAAAGCTAAGAATGGATTTTTTGTTGCTGTTGTGGTTCTAGTAAATGCTTGAAAAACTGAAAACTATATGAAATTTAAATTTCAATCTCACACATAAAGTTCCATGGGAACATAGCTTCGCTCTTTCCACCAGGTATCATCTACAGCTGCTTGTGGGCTACAATGGCAGAACTGAGGCCTGGCAGCAGGAACCATACGGTCCACACAGGTATTTCACTAGGATATTTACTGCCTGGCGCTGGGCAGGAGAACTTTGCCAGCGCTTGGACGATGGCCCCAAACTGGCCACAGGGTTTTGGTAGCAGCAGCCTCCTGTGGCTCTAGGAAAGCTGTGCTGGAGACACCCCGGGCAAGCTGCAGAAACCAGCTTGTTGTAGGAGCCCTGGGCTCCCAACACACCACACCCTGAATTGCCCTGACCAATAAGAAAGGGAGGAAAGGGCCGGAGGGTTAGCTCAGTGGTTCCGGCGCCTGCCTCGCAAGCGTAAGGACCTGAGTTCGATCCCCGGTTACCACATGTAATGCTGGGCGTGGTGGCTCACGCCTGTCATCCCAGCACTCGGGAGGCAGAGATGGGAGGATTGCTGAGTTCGCGGCGGCTTGCCTGGGCACCATAGGTGAGCTCAGGGCCAGCCTGAACTACAAAGCAAGACCCTGTCTCCAAAAAGCAAAAAAAAAAAAAAAAAAAAAAAAAAAAAAAAAAAAAAAAAAAAAGAAAGGGAGGAAACAGTGGGCCCCCTGCTGATGATCCTTGGTGTAAAAGTGCTCTGGCCTACTCTGACAGGCAAGGTTTACACTGCTCACTAGTCTCATTAGTCCTAGTTCCTAGATACAGTCCTTCGAAGTACATACACTTTATTTTGCACACGGTACCAAATGCAAGGCCTAAAGAAAAGTAATTCTCCCCTGTTTCCTAGGTAGTTCCCATCCCTCTGTTCATGTTAGCACATTTAATGTTCACGTTCATACATGAAGCCAGATGTGGCAGTGTACACCAGTAACCCCAGCCCTCAGGACACTGATACAAGAGGATCCCCTCAAGCATTCATTTTATCCCTTCTTCCCACATTTAGGATAGGTCTGTCTTCTCTACCTCTTTATCCTTGTCTTTAGATTCCATCTGAAAACATAGCATCTGAAAGGAACCTTGGGCTATCCGAGGTATTAACAGTGCTTTAAAATCCCTAATAGCAATCAGTCTTCCTTTTCTCATACTGCCAAACCCAGGACCTTCTGCATGCTACACAAGGGCTGTACCAGTGAGCTAACTAATTCCCAGACCCACTGGACATACTTCTTCTGACAGCTGTATGTTCCCTTGATTTTGAGGGTTTGTTTTGATTTGGGGTTTGTTTTTGTTTGTTGAGGGAGGGCCCAAGTTCCCCACGCTGATCTCAGACTCCTGAATGAAAGTTATCTTCCTCCTTCGGCCTCTTGAGTGCTGGAATTAGAGATGTGAGACACCACATTGAGCTTATTAGCTAAACAGAATAAAAGGGAGAGCCTTATTTGGCTTGAACCAAACATACTTCCCTCAAGAATCTAAACTGGGGGCCGGAGGGTTAGCTCAGTGGTTCCGGCGCCTGCCTCATAAGCGCAAGGTCCTGAGTTCGATCACCGGTAACCACATACAGTGCTGGGCGTGGTGGCTCACGCCTGTAATCCCAGCACTCGGGAGGCAGCGGCAGGAGGATTGCTGTGTTCAAGGCTTGCCTGGACTACATAGTGAGCTCAGGGCCAGCCTGAACTACAAAGCGAGACCCTGTCTCAAAAAAAAAAAAAAAAAAAAAGAATCTAAACTGGGTATGGAGCTTAGCTGCAGAGCTCTGACCCTGAATACATGGCCCTGGGTTCAGTCCACAGTGCCACACTCATATGGGGTGGGTGGGGGCACATAGTTCAGCCGTCAAGCCCTGGGTTCGAGTCTTTCCACACATATAAAAAATTCACACTATCAAAATGTGAAATTGGCATAAATGGGGCTGATGGGAGAAGACTCTCAATTCAGCCTCCTTGATTGTTTTGAAGTCCAAAGAAGGACCTTCAGGCTGAGTCCATTTTGAATGCTTAACTCTCCTTTTCTCCTGATAACTGCCTGCCTGTCTCCTCTTCCTCAGCAAATGCTTTGGAATTCCCTTTATTATGATCTATACTTCATCTTGCTGATAGTCATATAGAGAAGCTTCTGGAAAGATAGGACTAGTCTGTGTTTTCATTTTAAAGATAATGCTAGAGTGTTTATGTAACCAGTTGTAATAGGAAAGTTGCACTCAGCAATAATGGGCCACTAGATGATTTCCAAAATAAGATGCTGTCTTTTTAAGAGAGTGCTTCTCAAACCAGGTCCTGAGGGTGAATTTCTGAGGACACAGAAGAACCTGTCTTGCTTTTACTCAAAGGTAAGATGTACCTAGGTATACAAGCAGAAATGCATGTGTAACACACTGCTACAGGCACTGGACGCATCAAGAGGGTTGAGATTGATGGTCTCCTCAAGCAATTTAGTATCTCAATTGTTGGCAATAATCAGTAAAACATGAAAAAGTCTTAGGGTGAAGACAGGACTCCTGAAAGAATAACTTAGGATGACTGTTTTTAAAAAATATCTGTTTCAGGAATTGAGAATTGGGCAAGAAGGGGAGTATTGAGGGAGAGGTTGTAAGAATGATGGGTGAGGGCCAGAGACTTAGTTCAGTGGTTCTGGTGCCTGCACAGCAAGCACGAAGTCCCTGGTTCTATCATACAACAATATCGGGCATGGTAACTTGCACCCACCAGTAATCAGTACCATGTACCACAGTGCCTGATGTGGTGGCTCACACCTGTAATCCCAGCACTGAGGAGGCAGAGGCAAAAGGATTGCTGAGTTAGAGGCTTCCCTGAGCTACTAGTGAGCTCAGGGCCAGCCTGAACTACAAAGCAAGACCCTGTCTTAAAGAAAGAATGGTGGGTGGACAAGATCAAGATACAATATATGTATGTATTGAACTGTCATGGGAAATGCCATTAATTTGTACAGGTCATGTGTCTTAATAAGTACAGTACAAAACTTCAGAGGTCTGTATTATGATTTTGGATTTGGGGGGGCGGCAGGTGGTGGTTCCACCCAGGCCACACATAATACAAAATTTCAAATCTATCTGTGCCGTACAGGTTGGTACTTAGTATAGGAAGAGATTGGAGGTAATAGAAGAGATTGGGAAGGTGAGGTACAAAATGGGAAAACTTGGCAACAAGTTGTCCTCTGAACCCAGCAGGAACCAGGGTGCAGCTGGCCAATATATGATGTCAGAGAACATTCTGATATACACAAAAATCTGTAAGTGAGAGGTCACAACATTCCTGCAGCCAAGACCACCTAGACTATAAGAAGGGGAAAGTGGAGCTTAATTCACAGTTTTTAAAAAGGTAAAGAAAAACATGGGAGAAAAATAAGTCAATATAAAGCAATGTTTTTTGAGTGCTTTCTCTGAGCTGGAGACCATCTTAACACTTTTATATTAACAGTTGTGTGTTCTCACAACAATGTAAGAGGCGGAGAAATGGTGCCCTTAAAGACAGGTAGCAAGAGCCAAACATGGTGGCACATGCAAGTAATCTCAGAAACCGAGAAGGTAAGACAGAAGGATCACTAGGAGGTCAAGACCAGCTGAGAGTACAAGGCCAGCCTGAACTAGACAGAGAGATGCTGACCCCCAAAATACAGCAATAAAAGACCGGTATCACAGTGTTCAGACAGTGCCCACCGGAGCAGAGACACTTCCCTAGACAAGTAATCAGTAGTAGCATTCAAGAAAGAGATATCATTTGCTGAGGACTCGAGAAAAGTTTCTTGGGTTGGGAATATTTACAGGCTTCGGATGGCCAACAATCAGGAGGCAAAAGCATTTATAATGAAGGGTCAAACAAAAGGGAAAACATTCTCTTTCCTTTTTCTAGGTGGGGGGGGATCATTTTGCATGTGGATTCTCTCTTTCTAGAGCTAATGACGATTCTGTGCTTGCAGCAGGGATGCCTGCAACAAATGACAGCACCAATTGTACATCTATTCACAGATAGCTCCTCTGATACCAGTTTGGGGAAGTCTAGATTCATCTATGTCTGAAACTAGATCTTTATCTGGACTTTCCAGTTACCTGCATCAGTGCATTTTGCTCGTTTTGCTTAAGATAGTTTGACCTTTATATTTTTTCACTTGCCACTGAAAAAATACAGACTGAAGAATACAGCCTAAAAGCAACTAACTGTAATGGAAAATCCCACTCAAAAGCCTTTGGCAGAGATCAAATTTTCATTTCCTTCCTGCTGGCCCCACCTTCTCTGGAACTGGCATGAGACAGTGGAAGTGGCATTGAAGACGTGAGGAGAAAATGTCAGGTTTCTAGGATATCTTAGCAAAGGCAGGGCAGACAATGGACCCGTTATTCATCCCTTGTTTTCTGTCTGCCAGCCACATCTCCAAGCCAGGTAACCTGGGAGCAGCTGTGAAGTCAGCCATGCAGATGTTTAATTTGGAATCTAGAATATTTCTTACTTAAATAATAGGAGAAAACATATCCTCTGGAAATATTTTCAGGTGCTCTCCAGAGGACAAATACTTGATGGGTTTGGGGACAAAGAAGCCACAACCAATTCCTTGCTTTGGTTCCCCAAATGTGCTTGCAGATCCCAGCACAAATAAAACCTAGGAACTTGCTAGAAATGCAAGTTCTCAGCCCAAGAAGTCTCTGCTCTAATAAATTCTCCAGACAAGTTGATGCCCATTTTAATGAGCCTGAGAGATTATGAAGAGTATGGGAATGTGGTGCGCTCTGTCCCTTCTACAACCTTGTCTCTACTTTGCAATATTCTGTGACTTAAACTTATGTAATTCTGTCTCTCTCTCTCTCTCACACACACACACACACACACACACACACGTAGACAACCATATCTGTGAGAATTAACTGATTGTGTCAATTTGATTAAGAAATGCCCAGCTACAACATGGGAAAAAATCTTTACTAGCTGTGTATCAGACAAAGGGCTATTATCGACAATATATAAAGAACTCAAACAGATCAGCCTCCCCAAGTTTAAAGACCCAATTCAAAAATGGGCAACTGAAATGAACAGACACTTCTCAGAGGCAGAAATCAAAGCAGCCAAGAAACATATGAAGAAATGCTCAACATCTCT
>PVIC010037193.1:0-18201 GCA_004025085.1 Thryonomys swinderianus
TTCATCATCATCATATGGAAGAGTTAGTGTACTTCTGAATTTTTACTCCACTTCAAAATGAGAGAAAAGAGGGAGAAAAAGAAACAAATCAGAGAGAAGAATGGAGAGAAGAATCCGGAGAAAATGAGGCGCTGGAAAAGCATCTAACCATTCGTGTTTCTGTTGCCTTGATTAGAAGTGAAGGGGATCCCAGCACCCTTTTCTGAGCTAGAGAAGCAGGATCCAGAGTGATTGCCAGGGCCAAGTTCTGGGTGGTTTTTGAGTAGGAAAGCGTTGGCAGAGGCTGGGGGGGGGGTGTGTGTGTGGAAATACTGTAGGATCAGAACCATAGAGACAGTGAGACCCTGGCAGGGGACTTCAAAGAACACGAAAAGGAACTGTGCCCAGCACTGCAGCTTGTGGGCAGGTCCAGGTCTGCATACAGGGTTCTCAGAAATGAGAACTGGAGTGATCTTCCCCGGGGTCCTGTTGACAGAAGATCAAGCTGGAGGGTTGGAACTGGGCCATGGAGTGTCCCTGTCCATGTATCGTATTCCTGCTCATGTCTCTCTCCTCCCTTTCCCAGCTTCTCTAGCACTCCTAAATCCACCATCTTTCTATCCTCACTCATTAAGTGAAATTATTTTAGAATAGAAGGTTATTTATGAGGTTTTAATTCCAAAATAGAATTTTCTGTTCCCCCTTCTTAATAGAATGATCCTGATAAGTGGTTAATTTACATAAATCCTTATGTTTTAACTTCATTAAGTTATTTTTAATATGTGTGACCCTCAATCAATTTTACCCTCCTATGATTCTTCACAGAAAAAGTTTCCATCTCCCTGCTAACACTGTATTAGTGGGATTCAATCTTCATGTACTGGGTTTGGCTTGTTAGTAAATTTTCTAACACTTGTTAGTAAATTCTTCCTTCATGAAAGATTCATTTTCCAAGATAACTTCAAGGTTTTCAACTGGAAACGAGAATAAGCTGTCAAATAAGAACTAAATTTAAATCCCGTTGAAGACTGAAGATTTCTCACAATATAAAGTCGGTACATAGAAAAGCTTTTAGCATGAAACTGGTGTGAATAGTTTACATTATAGTTACATAACTGCATCCTGAAAATGACAGTTAAGAGCAGTTGGTGAGGAAAAGAGGTCCCAAGCAACAGTTTGACCTCAGACTTCGGGGGAGATCATAAAGACCTAAAATTAAACCATTCACCTCAATTCTGATACTATTTCAGTGCATGCACAGGGCCTCCAGCTGCTATGATGTGGAGCGTGATCCTGTCATTGTCACAGTTTAAAGAGAATGGTATCACAGTTTGACTAGGAAACTCCCAGAGACTCCTGCAGGCCACTTGTGACTCATCTGTCACAAGTAAAGGAGCCTAACCCTTCCTACCACCACCCAAGACCAGAACAACCCCTGAAGTCAGAAACTATTTCAGGAGACATCGTGTCCTTACAGAAAGGCCTTTAGGGAATTCTCTGAGTTCAAGTCTAAATCCATGAGGATTTTGTAAGCCCTCTTATAAGTAGGCAGATCACACCATCTCATTTTCAGGTACTACACTGATCCCAACCACCAGAATGGATAGACGGCCACTTTATCATCTGAAAAGACCAGACATTTGTCCATGTGTCTGACTCCTGAGGATTGTTTTCAGACAAATACATTCTCACATGTTTACCTCTGAAGGGTAAAAGTAAGGACTGGAGATTTTCTTGCATTAAAAGTTTAAAGTACTGGAAGAGGAAATTCAGCTCTTTTCTCCACTAGTGAGAGTCACAACTCCCACTTGGGCTTTGAGAACAGACAAAGCACAAGAAAACAAGAAAGGAAGAGGAAAATCAAAGGAAGAAATGTCAGGAAAAGAATGAGGAAAGATATACCAGGCATGATGAGGCAGGAGGATCACTAGAAGTTCAAAGCCAGCCTGGGCAACATTGTAAGTTTAAGGCCACCCTGAACTATAAGATGGTGTTTAAAAAAAAAAAAGAAAAAGTAACAATGAAACATAGCTCAAATCACAAAAAAGAACTATTTGTAAAGAACTCCAATTTTGCTTAGATCTAGAATTATCAACACAGAAAGAAACACTGCTGAAATGATCTTGTCCAGACCACTCATATTCTGATAAGAATCTGGTACCCAGAACAAGGAAGTGAACTTGCCCAGAATATTCCAGAATTAGAGGGAAGGATAGAAGTAGAAGACTAGCCGGTCCTCTGCATACCACCACAGAACTCTTCGCAGTCTGGGCCTCTGGATTTGGCATGAGCTATGAATACACTTGGCCTTTTACTGGGAGTTATAGCATTGGATCAAGAATCACACAGAAATGAATTATATGTACAGGTTGAACATTCTTCATCCAAAAGCTTGAGATTGCAGATGTTCCAATTTTGCTTGGTAGAAAGTTTTAAGTCCAGCACAGTGGCCCAGGTGGAAATTCTACACCATGAAATATTGTTTCATGTACAAATATTTTTTAAACACTATATATTACCTTTAGGCTACATATAAGGCACACATTAAATATAAATGAATTTTGTGTTTAGACTTGAGGGAACAGCAGTATGAAGATGCAAATATTCCAATATTTTAAAAAATTCTGGTTTCCAAATTGCTTAGGTATGTCAGATCAAACACAATGCTGAAAGCAACCATATGTTTACTGAATAGACACAGAAATGTGACAATTTTCTATTTCATCTTCAATTAGGGTTAAACTACCTGCTTCTCAAGGATGGCTTCTAAGTGACTTACTGTATAACCTCTGAGAAATGTTAAGGATAGCGCTCCTGTGTAACAACACAAGGAAGCCCTTTGCAGTTCTAGAGTTTGTTTTTCCTACCTGCCTTCTCCTACTTCCCAATCAGCACCCTGGAAGCTGTGGGAAGCAAACAGATATTTGTAATGCCTTCTTCTATTCCTTTACCTTTATCTCCTTAATCTGTCAACCAACAAGTAACCAACAATCTTCTTTCAAAAAATAAAGCCCAGCAACAAAACCAAATAATTCCATAACAAGTACATTCAGAAACGAATACATATCCATTGATGTAGTTGGAATTGTGTGTGTCTCCCCAAAAGTCCATGTGTTTAAAGTCCTGGTCCCCAGAATGGCACCACTGGGGCCATACAGCCTAGGGAAACAGGATCTAATGGGAGGGTTGTAGGTCACTGGAGGAGTGTTGTACTGAAGTGGACTGTGGGAACCCATCTTCTTATCACTGCTCCCTGGCCATGGGATGAGCGATTGTGCTTCACCACACACTCCCTCATGATGTGCTGCCTGATCACAGACCAAAAAGCAGCCAGGCCAAACAATCATGAACTGGAAACTCCAACACTGTGAACCTTAAGGAAGTTTCCTAGTTCCACACCTTCGGTGTCCAATTGTCTTCACACCCTCATCCCCAACTGAAATTTACGCTCAAGCAATGATAAAATATCATACTCAAAAAGATTAAAATGAAGCCCAGGCATGGGCCGGAGGGTTAGCTCAATGGTTCCGGCACCTGCCTCGCAAACGCAAGGTCCTGAGTTCGATCCCCAGTAACCACATACAATGCTGGGCGTGGAGACACGCCCACCAACAATCAACACTGCATACCACAATGCCAGACGTGGTGGCTCACGTGTGTAATCCCAGCACTCGGGAGGCAGGGACAGGGGGATTGCTGAGTTTGCAGCAGCTTGCCTGGGCACCATAGTGAGCTCAGGGCCAGCCTGAACTACAAAGCGAGACCCTGTCTCAAAAAGGAAAAAAAAAAAAAAATGAAGCCCAGGCTTAGCAATACAAGTAATCCCAGTACTCCAGAAGCTGATGAGTTTGAGTCCCAGGCTGGGACACATAGTGAGTTCAAAGTAAGCCTGACCTACATAGACCTTGTCTCAAACCAACAAACAAAAAAAATGTGCAATGACCAGTAGGCCATAAAAAATTATCCTGGGGGAAAAACTGCCCTCAGCAAAGCTCTGTAAAAATATACACCCAAAGTCTTTCTGATTCCCATAGCACAATATACTCTCTAAATTTTTGTTAAATTCAATAAAAATATGACTCAGTGGGTAAAATTAAAAGATTAACGAATCAAACACTGCCTTCATTAGAATACTACTTTCAGAATGATAACTTTCTGCTGAAAGTACTCATTTAGGGAGGCGTTAAGAGTACTGCATGAACAGATAGGCATTTGAAAAAAATCTATAGAGTTTCAGTTAGAAGGAAAATTGTGTAGTAGAAGTAACCTGGGGAAAGATAATTGTGATAGTAAGAAGGCCCTGGCATACCAAGGTATCAGAAGAGGTCCTGGAACTTGGAAATAATGCAGAATTGAAGACCAGGAACACTTTCAGTGCAGTGCCAGGCTCAGGTTTCCATTATTTGAATCAGTTTAAAGCCGTAGGAACAGAGGTTAATGTGTAGAATTTTCTTTGGAAAAACAGATAGCCAGAGAGATTACAGTTTATGGCTCTGCTGCGTGTTATCCACTTTTATATTTAGTCCCTCATTCCTTTCTAGCATTGCCTATAAACGCCTACCGATGCTCTTTGAACCAGTGTTAACATCTTGCTTACTCCCTCATTAATTAGTGAGCTGAATACATTTGTGACGAATGTATATTTTGTATATGCCTGAATCATAATTTTCTTCACATCATATAATTAGGAAAGTATAAGGTGATGAGGAACTAGACCTTCCACAGTTCTGTATTGTATCTGGCTTCTCTACTGTAAAGTCTTATTTTTATCCGGTTCTACCAAAGGAGTGATGAACAATTTTATAAATAATTTGACATCTTAATGACCAAAGTAAATGTTTTTCATCCATTCCTCAATATTTATTGAGCACCAATATTATGTACTTCTTTAATAAAAAATACTTAAAAGGTACTTTAAACAAATTCAGAGGCTTCTGAAGTGTAGGGACAAGAGAAACACGGCCGTATTTTTGCCAATCCAAAAAGAAGACATTTAATATTTTTCTTTCCGTTGGAAGGCACATAAACTTTGAAATTCTATAACGACAGTAAAAAGATGGCTTTAAGAGAACCAATGTATTTCGAGAACTAAAGGAAAATACAACTTTAAAACAGAATTACTGGTATTTTAAATTTCAAGAAAATAGGCCAATGAAAAATTGGGTAATTCTAGTTACTCTATTGCAAAGAATAGAAACACAAACAAATTCGTTATGTTCCATTTCTGAGATGGGCTGCGGAGCACTTTAAGCATTTTAAGTCCATTGCCTTCCAGAAGGCACGCTGTCCCGTAGGACTGCGCCTTTCAGTCATTGTCCCCATCCGTGGGTTCCAGTAACTAAGCAGCCAAACACCAAGGACTCTCTGGGGGAAGAAATTTAAATGTCTTAATATGACACATTGCTCTTATTTAAAGAAAAAGATAAAAACAAATACTGAATGTTTTCCAAAATATTTAAGTCCCTAAGATACATTTTTTTCAAATCCCAGCCACAGGGCCGGGTTTCTGGCTGTTTTATCTGGATAAAATATCTGTTGAGAGTTTAGATGTTTGGGTCCATGGACTTAATAAATCAGTACGGCTGAAGTGGAATCTGAGAATCTATTTTTTCATATACTGCTCAGGAAATTCTAAACACATGCCAGTTTGAGAGACACGAGCTCAAGAGATGTTGTATGAATAGGGATCTAAAAATAAAAGCTAAGCTCAATATCATATTGTTATAGATCCTTTTGACCTACAGGATCTCTCTAATAATTCTCCCCTCTTTTCTAGATTAGTTTATTATACATGCAAATTTAATAATTTATAATTTAGCTCTCTGGAATCATCCCTTGACTTAGTCCCTAAACTATACAGTTAATTAACAAAAGCAGCTTCTACCTCACAGTCTGGAGCCTGGAAAGTGCAAGATAGAGATGCCTGCTGTTCAGGGTTTGCTGGTCCCTAAACAATGGCTCCTAGCTGTGCCCACAAGTTGCAGAAGAGTTTATGAAAACCCCTCTTATAAGGTCCTTTTTTAAAAAAATTAATTTTTTATCTTTATTATACATTGTACATACACATCACGATCGCACTCAATATTGGGAATTTGTACCAGTACATGACACAATTTTATTCTCATTTTTCCCATTCCCCTAACTACCCCACAACCCACCACTCCCTAAATACATAAGCTTTGTTTCCCTTTTATTAACGTCACGTTTTCTTTATCCCTCATTACTCACTCCTCCACCACATTTCCCTTTGAATATTTTCTATTTCACGATGTCCATCATACATTCTAGAACTCATTGACATCTTCAGTTTCTCATACCAGAGAACAGATGCGATATTTACAAGGATCCTAACTCCATTCTCCAGAGCTCCACCCTCACTTCTTAACCATCCCCTAACAGCTCTGCCTCCTAATAATTGCCTTAAGGGGTAAAATTTTAATACAGAAGTTTGGAAAAAGACAGAAACACTCAGATCACACCACACTCTCTGATCCTCACGTTCCCATCTTAAAACCTGAAAATCACATGAAAGATAATGTTGGACCTAGAATCACAAAAGTACCCCCAAGATTCCCTCAGTTTGCACGAGGTTTCCTCTATCATGATATGTCAAACCACAACTCATTCGGTTGTATCCACCATAATTCCATCTCAGAGAGTGGTGTGGCCCGGTGCTGGAAAAGGCACTATGGCCTTGGTGAGAGACCTGTTACAGCCTTACCATCCTCTCATTGGCCCTTGGTAACTCCTCTTATATTCACTGCATATTTGTTTACTCACCTGAAGACCAAATCCACGGGCCCTCGACCAATGAGCTACACCCCAGCCCTTTTCACTTTTTATTGTGAGACAGGCTCTTCCTAAATGGCTCAGGAAGGACTCAAATTTGTGCCCCACCTGCCTGCCCCAGCCTCGCTGGGTACTGGGATTATAGATGTGCACTACCACCATGGCTGCAGACTCCTCGTATTTTAAGCATGATGTTAATCTCTCTAAGGTCCAGTTTCCTCATCTAGAAAATGGAAATCATAGTATTTGAGATTGTTAGGGCTAAAGGCCATTTCTGTGATGGCTATGTTCCGTGAGTCAATGGTGCATAAAACAAACGCGTGCAGAGCAACACTGGGCCCTCGGCACTTCTTCTGGTCCATTGGGATCTATCAGCGGGAGAAAACACACCCTGCCCATATGGAGTTTGCAATTTTAGAAAGAGGAGCTAAATGTTAAGCAATAAACAGGCAAATTATACTAGAATTTAAGTGATAAATACAAGGGGAAAGCACAAGAACAGGAAAGGCTAAGTAAACAAGACCAGGGTAGGGGTGGGAGATGCCTCCTTTAAGTCCTTGAGAAAGAGAGACCAAGCCTAGTGGAGAGAAGGAGGACACAAGAAGAGCATCCTGGAAAGGGACTGACTGGAGTGAGGCTTAAGATGTTAGGTGCGGGAAGGGTGGTGTGTAAGCCATTGTGAGCACTTGGATGGATGGATGGATAGCTGGGGGTTCTGGATGCTAAAGATCTGCTGCAATATACTTTCTAATATTACCTTCTGAGCCCCCCCCCCCAAATTGAGATAGACAAGTCCTTTTCAAGAGCAATAGATTGAACTCAGATTTGGTGATGATTATTCCATTTCTTGAAGCAAACATTATTCTAGATATATATACTGGTAATATTCATCGTAGGGGATTTGTACATGTCCATGATATATCATGCAATAATTATTCTTTACAGCAGAAATAGGAAGATATTTGTTAAGGGAGTCTCCTATGCTTACATAATCATCTTTACAGTGGTGTGTGTATGTGCATGTGTATCTGCACACCTGTGCATATTGTGATGTGTGTAAATGTGTCTGAGCACATGCATGTGGATGCAAGCACATGATGTGAATATGTCTTTACAGCACACACAGATCACACACTTGAAAACTAAAACCTGGGTGCTGCCACCCTACCTGCATCTCTACCCTGTCTCATCCTGTCCCGAATTGTGTGGAAGGGTCTTGAAGAAAAAATAACACACCTACACCTCTAGCCATCTGCTGTTCCACCTGGGCAAGAACTAAAAATTCAGCTCCAGCTACGCACAGCTCAGGCTATTTGACATTCTACTGAGAGATTTTATAAATTATGCATTTTCTCAATTCTGCATAGTTAAATGACAGATGATACAATGTTAGATCTTGTGCATGAAGGAAATGGGTTAGCACTTAGGAGTAAACACACGAGCTTCAAAACTTTGGGAAGTGGCTAACAAGAACAAAAGGATATTCCTTTTTTTTCCCCAAAGAAGCTCGGCCACCAACACCATGTGTTGCAAAGGAATTTTACAACCAGAACTTTGTGATACATTCACTGTAGTGAAACCAGCAGTAAAGGCATTCACTTCTCATATTTTTCTTGATTCCTAATATCTTAACGAAAGTTAATTTTCTTTACAGTTTGTTGTATTTGTTACTATTGCCCAAATAAAATATAATGATCCAGTAAGGTAAAATATGTCCCATGGAACTGATAGACGTGAGGCAGTTGAATGAAGACCTTGAGCTCTCCCTCCTTTGCTATCCCAAACAGCAAGTTATGGCTGAATTATGAGCTTAAAACGTAACTACTAGGCCTTCATACCCCAAAAGAAAAATGATATACTATATTAACATGTTTGTCTGATTAGAGGTGAATCCAATAATTATACTAATAGCTTTTTAAATTCAACTGGTGAATTGAATTAAGCCAAATAAAATCTGATTGACCACATAAACTGGTAACCTTCCTTCTCTAGCTCCCTTCTAATGTCACGGAATCTGAATGAGGCTAGTCACTATTAGCAAATTATTTCTGTAAGGATGTTTACATCAATACTCAAAGTGAACTGGTATCTTCTGGGATGGAACATATGGGAGATCAAACATATTCTTTTGCTGATATAGTTGATCACAGCATGGGCCCTGGAGCCTTGTGACTGGACTTGAAGCTCAGCTCTGACCTAAAGCAATGTGAGTGTTAGATGTGAATCCTCTGTGACTCTTTCATTACCAATGAGTGGGAGAAGCTGTAAAGACACTAAGAGGATAAAATGAGTTATTATGTATAAAAGCACTTTGAACAATACCTATTACAGGATAGATTGCTAAATAAATGGGAAATATTTTAAATTAAATGACTTCCTTTATGACCCATTCTAAAGGAAAAAAAACCTGGTGATCCAGGCAACAGAGGATCAAGAAAAATCATGACCTCTAGCATTATTCTGCTAGTTATTTTCACAGCCCACCTAAGCACATCCACTCTCTCTCAAATCCTCAACATGGGGCCATGCCTCTCCTTTGGCAAAGGGAGCTTCCACAAAGGTAATTCTGAGCCTGAGGCCTGAACTCTCATTTCCTGTCCTTCTGTTTGAACATTCTCTTCAGTTACTGAGGCGGAATTTCTTGGGCTTGTCTCTGGGAGGGGAGACCTGTTGTGCCCACCCCAGGGTTACCTGTGGTGTTAAGGAGCGGCAGTCCCTGAACTGGGGTAGAACACAATCCGGAAATGACTTTGGTCACCTAGGTTAGGACATGATCTTAGGAAATGTATGGAAAACAAATAGTTAAGTCAAACAAATGCTTAGTAAAATATCACCATGCATAACGTTATACAGCACCTATTAATTATTGACTCTAATGTACTTAGAATCTTTATCATATGAAAACAACTTTTAGGATATATTTCTCTCATTTGCAAGAATTTCTGAGTATTTGCTCTGCTTGCTTAAACATCTTGGCCAAGGTTTAAAACAAAGAATATTCATAGCCCCAAACCCTCAAAAACTGTCATTAAAAACTGAAAATGGATTCCGTTCTGGTGGCGGTAGAGGACTGAGGCTTGCCCGCCGGCCGGCTCCACCCCGGAGCCGTGCAGTGAGGAATCAGGAACAGACTCTGGGCACCATCTCCACCACGGAGGGTTGGGGCCCGCTGGCCAGCCCCAACCCTACCCCGGAGCTGCGTTGTGAGGACCCAGGTCCAAGAGGAGCTGGAGCCATTTCCTGCTTCCCTCCACACTGGAGCTGCGCTGAGAGACCAGATTCAAGGAGGACACCCCAGGACGTTGCCACATCTAAAGGGCCCCAGATAATAGAAAGAAAAAGATCATCAACAAACATTGCCCTGACATCAGGCAAAGAATAACATTAGTAACAATGAAAGAGTAGAAATGACAAAATACACACACACACACACACACACACAAAACAAATACAAAGATCACCACCACAGGGAAATTCAGAGAAAAGGGAAATAGGGCAAACTGAAACTCAAACACCAGGACTCTTGGAGATAGTGACTAAAGCAGATCTAGTAAAATGGAAATCAGAACTCATCTCAGATCAAAACAGGGATACTGTCCACAGTGAAAGACATCATTAAAGAAGAGATAAGTGAGATGATAGAATCCAAGATAGCAGACGCAATGGAACCTTTTAAACAGCTTCAAGCAGAGCTCCAGGGAATGATGAAGGAGAACAAAAGCTTGTGCTGTAGGATGAATGAAGCAGAGAACCAAATCTCAGACCTAGAGGACAGCATAGCAACCAAAGAGCAGGAAAGCTATAATCTATGGAAAAGAGCAAGGGACCATGAAAAATCAATTCAACAGCTTCTAGATGACTCAAAGAAAAATAATATGAGACTGACTGGAGTCAATGAGGAAGCAGGAGACAGTGTAAAAGACATAAAAAAGTTACTGTCAGAGATAGCAACAGAAAACTTCACAGGAAAAGATATAGAAATACAGATAAATGAGGCCTATCGGACTCCAAAACACCGTGACATAAAAATATCTACACCTAGACACATAATTGTCAAGGTTCCAGGTGTACAACAAAAGAATGAAATAATGAAAGCAGTGAGAGAAAGGAAGAAAACCACCTAAAAAGGGAAGACCATTAAAATCACAGCCAACTTTTCAACACAAACACTCAATGCAAGGAGAGCCTGGAGAGAAGTATCTCAAGTATTGCAGGAAAACAACCTCCAACCTAGACTGTTGTATCCTGCAAAACTATCTTTCAGAATAGACAGGAAAATAAGATACTTCCACGATAAGGAACACCTGAAAAACTTCACAAGTAAAAAACCTGCACTACAAAACATTCTAAAGAACATCTTGGAGAAAAACACAGAAAATTACATAACCACGAGACCCAGGAGAGTAAATTCATTGGGGCAAACAAGAAACTAAATAGAAAAGGGGAAAAGAGAAGAAGAAAAGAACCAAGAACAAGGAAACATGGCAGCTCTGAATATGTCCATATCAGTCATAACCATTAATGTCAATGGACTCAATGGGCCAATTAAAAGACACAGACTAGCAGACTGCATCAAGAAGCAAGATCCTACAATTTGCTGCATACAGGAAACACACCTAATTCAGAAGGAAACCCATAGACTGAAAATAAAGGTTGGAAAACAATTATCCATGCCACAGGAAACTGCAAAAGAGCAGGAATGTCTATCTCATTTGCAGATAAAATAGAGTTCAAACCCAAACTGATTAAAATAGATAAGGAAGTTCACTCTATTCTCATATGGGGAACTATCCAAGAGAAGGAAATAGCAATCATAAATATTTATGCACCAAACTCTAATACACATAACTATATAAAACAAACATTACTGGACATGAAAAGCCAGTTAACCACGAATACAATAGTAGCAGGGGACTTTAATACTCTACTGTCACAAATTGACAGATCTGGACAAAGAATCAGTAAGGAAATACTTGAGCTAAATCAAACTTTTGAGCAAATGATGCCTACAGAATTTTTCACTCTTCAAAGCAAGAATATACCTTCTTCTCAGCTGCTCATGGATCATTCTCCAAAATAGATCACATTCTAGTCCATAGAACAGGCTTAAGGAAATGCAAAGGAATTGAAGTTATCCCCTGCATACTCTCAGACCATAGTGCCTTGAAACTGGAGCTGAATAGCAGAAGAAATTCCAAGATCCTCACAAACACATGGAAATTGAATGACACTCTGTTAACCAACCAATGGGCAACAAAAGAAATTGAAGAAGAAAGCAAACAGTTTCTACAACTAAATGACAACACCAGAACAACATACAGGAATTTATGGTATACAATGAAAGCAGTTCTGTGAGGGAAATTCATAGAAGTGAATGCCTACACTCAGAAAATGGAGCAAACTGAAATAAACAATCTAACGATGAACCTCAGACAATTAGAAAAAGAGGAGCAAAACAACCCCAAAGCACATACTAGAGAGGAAATTATAAGGATCAGAGCAGAAATTAATGCAATAGAGACAAAGAGAACAATACAAAGAATAAATGAATCAAAGAGTTGGTTCTTTGAAAGGATAAATAAAATCGACAGACCCTTAGCCAACCTTATCAAACAAAGGAAGGAAAAGGCTCAAATCCATGCTCTAGGGAATGAAAATGGGGAAAGCAGCACAGATCCAGAAGAAGTCCAAAGGATAATAAACATGTTTTCTGCAAATCTATACTCCAAGAAGATGGAAAATCTAGAAGAAATGAATAGATTCCTAGACACATATGAACTTCCAAAGCTGAATGAAGAGGAAATAAATATGTTTAACAACCCGATATCAATCCGGAAAATTGAAAATGTAATAAAAAAAACCTACCAACAAAGAAAAGCCCTGGTCCTGATGGCTTCACTGCTGAATTCTACAAAACTTTTAAAGAAGACTTAATACCAGTTCTTCTCAATCTCTTTAATGAAATCGAAATGGGAGCAGTACTCTCCAAATCATTCCTTGACTCTCCAAATCATTCCTTGAAGCAACCATCACCTTGATTCCAAAGGCAGGGGAAGATCCCACCAAAAAAGAAAACTACAGGCCAATCTCTCTAATGAACATTGATGCAAAAATCCTCAATAAGATATTTGCAAACAGAATACAGAGAGTTATCAAGAAAATCATACACCCTGATCAAGTTGGATTTATCCCAGGGATGCAAGGCTGGTTCAACATCCATAAATCAATCAATGTAATACACTATATTAACAGACTCAAGGACAAAAATCATATGATTATCTCAATAGACACAGAAAAAGCTTTTGAGAAAATCCAACACCCATTTATGATCAAAACCCTACAGAGAATCAGGATTAATGGACTATATCTCAATTTAATACAAGCTATTTATGAGAAACCAACAGCCAGCATCATACTCAATGGGCAAAAACTGAAACATTTTACACTAAGGTCAGGAATGAGACAAGGATGCCCGTTGTCACCACTCTTGCTCAATATAGTACTGGAAACATTAGCCATAGAAATCAGGCAGGACAAAGATATAAAAGGAATAAAGATAGGAAAGGAAGAAATTAAACTGTCATTATTTGCTGATGATATGATACTCTATCTAGAGGATCCTAAAAACTCAACCAAAAGACTTCTAGACTTAATTACCAAATTTAGTAGTGTTGCTGGATACAAGGTCAATGCTCAAAAATCAACAGCCTTTGTCTACACAGACTCACTGAAAGAGAAATTGGGGAGTAAATCCCTTTCACAGTAGAACCCAAAAAATTAAATATCTAGGAATCAATCTAACAAAGGAAGTGAAAGACCTTTAGTCTGAAAACTACAGGACTCTGAAAAACGAGATAGAAAAGGAAATCAGAAAGTGGAAAGATATCCCTTGTTCCTGGGTAGGGAGAACCAATATCGTCAAAATGGCTATGCTCCCACAACTACTATACAGATTCAATGCAATTCTTTTTTTTTAATTGAATTTTTTTCTCTTTTTTTAATTGAATTCTTTATTGGTACAATTTATATACATCTCAAAATCACGTATAACATTGGGAAATTTGTACCAGTATATGACACAAGTTAATTCTCATTTTTAGCCATATCAATACCCACCCACACCTCCCTACCCCCTTTATACATACTCTTTTATTTTCTTTCTGTATCATATTTATTCCTTCCCCTCATTACATTCCCACACCAAATTTCCTATGGAAATTTCCCACTCTATAAGAGCTGTCATACTTTCTAGAGCTCATTTGCATCTACAGGTGTTCATGTCAAAGAGAAGATCTGGAATTTGCCTATCCATGATCCTTTGATTTCACTTATAAGTATATCCTCCAGGTGTCTCCATTTGCACCTAAATGGATCGATCTTGTTATTCTTTATGGCAGAGTAATACTCCATTTTATTAAAAAACCACATCTTCTTTATTCACTCTCAAGATTGAGCTATCAGGAACTGAGCTGCTATGAACAAGGGTGTACATCTGTCTTTCCAATGTGATTTTTAAAAATTCTTTAGGGTATATTCCTAGCAGGGGGATAGCAGGGTCAAGTGGGACCCCTCGTCCTAGTTTTCTGAGAAATCTCTCCACAGATCTCCAAAATGGTTGCACAAGTCTGCAATCCCACCAACAGTGGAGAAGTGTTCCTTTCTCCCCTCAGCCATGCCAGCATTTATTGTTGGTTGATTTTGTGATAGTGGCCATTCTTTGTGGAGTGAGATGAAATCTCAGTTTTGTTTTCATTTGCATCTCTCGAATGACCAGTGATGTTGAACATGTCTTCATATGCTTCTTGGCTGCTTTGACTTCTGCCTCTGAGAAGTGTCTGCTCATTTCAGATGCCCATTTTTTAATTGGGTCTTTAAACTTGGGGAGGCTGATCTGTTTGAGTTCTTTATATATTGTAGATAATAGCCCTTTGTCTGATAAACAGCTAGTAAAGATTTTTTTCCCATGTTGTTGGTTGTCTTTTAGCAGCGCACACCTTCATATAATAGTATAAAGAAATAGGGCAGCCTAAGAGCCTTTACTTCTGGGTATTGCTTCTGACAGGAAGATAGGAAAGGGTGTGGGGACAAGAGGTGAATAGAGGGATCTAGGAGTAGATGGCAAAATAGGGGCTAGATTCCCTTTTTTTTTTTTTAATCTTGCCTGGTCTCTCAGTGCAGCTCCAGGAGTGCGCCTCCTGTGGAGGGACGCAGGAGATGGCTCCAGCTCTTCTCGATCCTGGGTCCTCACAATGCAGCTCCGGGGTGGGGTTGGGGCCGGCTGAAGGCCCTCAATCCTACATGGTGGGGAAGGCGCCTGGTGTCCATACCTGATTTCTCACTGCACAGCTCTGGGGTGGAGTGGGCCGGTGGGCAGGCTTCAGTCTTCCATTGCCAGAAAAGGAATGGCACCTGAGGTAACTGAGTCTGCGCCGCTCCAGGGTACAGTGGGCCAGTGGGCGGCCCTCAGTCAGCTGGAAATGGAATGGTGCCCCCATATTGAAATATTCTTAAAGCAGATAAATTTGTAATTTGCGGAAGTATTTGAACTTCTAACTTCCTCTTAGTTCTCTCTCTCTCACTTTCTGTATATATTCCACAAAATATTGTGTGCTCACTTCAGGAAAAGAAAAATAGCATGACTCTTTTTCAATAGATGATGTTACCCTCATATGGCTGACCCCAGAAAATGTCATGTATTAAGAAAACCCACCTCACTGCAGCCCTTAGAGAAGAAACTGAAAACATATGTGCAGCGATCTCAAAACCAAGGTCACCAAAGCAAAAGTTCACTGTACTAACAAATGTCTGGAAGCTAATGTCCACCAATTTGAGCAACTCCTATAATTGTAGAGGCCAAAGGTAACTTGTATTATTCTCATGATATCTTAATAAATTCAGTATTTGTATATACATTTTTGTGGACTCTCTATGATTTCTTATATAAGAGAAACCATGTAAGATTTCAACTTGTGTGTCTGACTTATTTTTACTAAACATGCTCTTAAATTGCATTTATTTACATACAAATGCCAAATTTATCTCTTTTCATGGTAGGATAGTGCTCTACTGTGTATAAATATCACATTTTCCTCATCCATCCATCCATCTGTTGATGGACATATCCACTGTTTCCAAGATCTAGCTTTATAAATTGTGCTGCTATAAAGATGAGTATGCAGGGCTGGAGATTTAGCTCAGTGGTTCTGCCACCTGCCTAGTAAGTACAAGGTCCCTGGCTCAATTGGTAACCACATACAATGATATGATATTGGGTGTGGTGACTCATGCCCACCATCAAGCAGTACCACACTCCACAATGCTGGGGGTGGTGGCTCATGCCTGTAATCCCAGCACTTGGGAGGCAGAGGCAGGAGGACTGCTGAGTTGGAGGCTTGCCTGGCCTACATAGTGAGCTCAGGTCCAGCCTGATCTACAAAGCGAGACCCTGCCTCAAAAAAAAAAAAAACTTAGTTGCAAAGAGGAAGCATCATGGTGACAAGAAGAGAAAGACAATCAAGGAGAGTCCATTGTTGTAGAGCAAAGAAACTAAGAAACATGATGAGAAATGGTAGAAATTTTGCCATATTAAACCCCTGGTTTCCGATCCTGACTGCATATCAGACTCACCTTTAAACTTTAAAACCTGAAATCCAGGCCTCGCTTCTCACAGTTTGACAGTTTTTCTGGGAGTCAGACCTCATTGATGTTGGGAATTTTCTGCCTGCAAATTTCAGCATCTCCAAAGGAATGCCTCTGTTCTTCAGTGCTAAGGATGTTCTTGGGAAACATAACTAATATTCATAGTTTTTCTATTAAAATGTTTTGAAATATGTAAACGAAAAGTGTGTGCTACATGTTAAACACATACATAGTATTCCTTATGTTTTAGTTTGCCTTTAAGAGCTATCACATCAGGGTTTGGGGTAACCCAGCAGTGGAATGCTTGCCTAGCAGGTGCTTGGCCCTGGGTCTGATCCCTAGGGTAAAAAAAGCAAAGTCATACCAGGTTGGAGAATGTGTGTGACTCAAAAAGTGAAATCTTACAGCAGCTAATTTATATCTGTGGTTATTGTTCCATGTCAGTTTAATGCAAGCATTTATCTTTTTGGACAGTTTAAATAGTTTCATTAACCTATAATTGACATATACTGAACTATATTGGTTTCAAGTGTACACTTTGATGAGTTTTGATGCATGGGGACATTTGTGACATTAATAACACAGTAAGGACAATGAACACTGTCATGGCCTAAATGTTTTCTTAGGTGTTTGTAACACCTCCACCTCTGCATGCTCTACTTTCCATCCTGGTTTCTGTCACTGTAGATTGCTTTTTCACATTGGACAATGTATCAAGAAACTTGTTCAGTGGTCTCTCTTTCGGTGGGAGGAGGTTGGCTTTTTCCCCTCAGCTTAGTTACTTTGAGATTCACTTATCTTTCTGTGGGTACCAGATGCTCACTATTCTATTGCCCTGTACTATGCCACTGCATAGACCAACTGTGCTTGGCTCATCCATTCACCTGTTTGTGGACATCTTGGTGATTGCTAATTTTGGCTGTTAAATTTGATGGGCCAGCCTGGCCTGACATCACCCATTTGTAATCCCAGCCCTTGGGACGTTGGGGTAGGAGGATCATGTACTCCAGCCTAGCCTGGGCAACTTAATGATTTACCAAGACTCTGCCTCAAAAGTTTAAAAAATATTAGAAAAAGGACTGGAACATGGAGCTAAGTATGAAAGCCCTGGACAGAATCCATAGTACCAGAAAAATAAAGTGAAGAATATTTATGTGCAAGTGTGGCCTTGGAGTGAGGGTGAGTCCGATGTAAACTGCATTCTTGGGATGGGTGTGTAGGTTCTGCTGGTGGATGTAAATTTTCTTTATGGAACCAACAGCTCCGGGCCCGCTGTGCCGTGTTTCCAGCGGACTGGGGAACTTGCGGCGGAAGGACTGGACCCAGCAGCTCCGGGCCCACCGTGCTGTGTTTCCAGAGGACTGAGGAACGAACGGCGGGTGGACCGGACCCAGCAGCTCCGAGCCCACCCTGCCGTGCTTCCGGCGAACTGAGTGAGCAGCACGCGGACCCGGCTGCAGGGTGCAGTCCATTTCCAGTGGACTGAAGGCCGCCCAGCAGCACACTGTATCCCGGAGCTGTGCAGTGAGGAGTCAGACATAGAGGTAACTCATAAGCTCAAAGTATCCAGTATAGAATCTAACAAACATTTTTGGCTTATTTACTGTGTTTAATACTGATATTGGCATTTATTGTATTATGGTAACAAACATGATGTGATTGTTCTGCTCAAATACCTACCATGATGTGTCAGGAGTGAGAACTCTCAAGGGTTATTACAGATTCAAGGAGGACCCCCCCAGGAAAGTGCTGCTTCCAAGGGGCCCCAGATAATAGAAAGAGACCTGCAACAAA